>JANAVB010015600.1:32918958-33031458 GCA_029216955.1 Iris pallida
CAATTATGTACATTTAACATATTTTATTTATCAAATTTACTATCCTTAAATTTTGATACATGTTATATTCACTGATTTTTCTCAGTTTTTAATATAGATTTTGCCATACATTTTGGTTAGTTTAATACTGGTTAAGTCACATGTTAAGTCCCTAACATTGTTCTCTTATATGTAATCTGCTTGTATGCATATTTGGGAGATGTTTGGTTGAGTTTGGGTTTCGAAAACAGGTTTGAATGGAAGGGACGTTTCAAAAGTCTGAAATAAAACCTGAGATAGTGTAGGATTGAATTGAATTGATTTTCCTTCCTTTATCTGAGATATAGAACTGTAATGAATTGATTTCCTTTTCTTTTAACAGAGTTATGAACTGAAATCCTCTTCTTTTAACTGAGAGTCATTTTGATATAAAACCTGAGGTTTGGTTGAATGGTAATAGGCTAAAAACCTGAGATTGAATTTGGGGTTCCCTTTCCAGTTTCGGAAAAATAAAACTGATCCTAGTTAAACTTGTTTCATTTTTTTTTGAACTGAAATTGTTTCTTTCCCTTCCTTCCGAACCCACTGTCACTCACATTCTCTCACTCTCACAACACATTACACACACACACAGTTTTAATTCCCTCACACTCTATGCCATTCATTCACACACAAGCAATCACACACACACACACAAGCTTTCCTGTCACACAGGAACAGTCCCCCCTCTCTCATTCACGTTCACTCATGTTCACAAACTCACTCTCTATATCCTATTTTCCTAATGTAGGTATATGTATATGTGTAATGTAGTATATAAGTAATGGTACAGATGTATATAATATAAGTTTGTGTAATATATAGGTATCTAATATAGATACTTGCAATGGATGTATAGATTATATTAAGTAATTATAAGTCTCATATATATATAACTTGTATGTGTACTAGTATATATATTATATATATAAATATATTATATATATATATTATATATATATATATATTAATATATATATATATATATTATATATATATATATATATTATATTATATTTATATATATATATTTTTTTTTAAAAATATATTAATATATATATATATATAATATTATATATATATATATATATATATATATATATATATATATATATATATATATATATATATATATTAAAAAAAATATATATATTTTATATTAAAAATATATGTATATATATATTAAAAAAATATATATTATATATATATATATTATATATATATATATATATATGATATATTATATATATATATATATATATATATATATTATATATATATATATATATATATATAATATGTGTGTGTGTTATGTATTAGATTAATAATTATCAAGAGTGTATATAATTTAGTATATATATATATATATATATATATATATATATATATATATATATATATATATATATATATATATATATATATATATATATATATATATAAAATATGTGTGTGTTATGTATTAGATTATATAAATATATCAAGAGTGTATCATGTTTAAATATAGATGTGTGTATGTGTTATGGGTTGGTTATAGGCATGATATAGCCTATGGCCTGTGTGTGCCTGCTTGACTAGGAGTCTAGATTAGACTTGTTTAGCCTTGTTTAGACTAGTTTGGGCTAGTTAGACCTAGAATGACTTGTTTGACCTAGTTTGGACTTGTTAGACCTAGTTTGACCATAGTTGACCTAGTTTGACTTCTAGGGTTGACCAAAGTGACCAAGAGTTGACTTTGGCCTAGATTGACCTAGATTCTTGTAGAATGCATTGTAGTGTTTCATTTTACCATTCTGGACTTGTTGTGACTTGTGCTATTCTAAATAGGAGCCAGACACCACTCCTCGGACAGTAGTTTTATCTTGGACACTCAGATACCAGGATAGTACATTCTCTGATCATTTTATATCCTGTTTAGAATTATCTTCCTGCTTTAAATTACTTTACTTGATACTGTCACGTTGGTCACACAGGATTAGTACTATATGGATCCCTTCTTGAGATGTTATCCCCTCAGGGAGCATCGTATACTACATGTTCTGTGCGTTTCACTTACATGGTGTATCACTATGCTTCACGGTTCATTGATCACTTGTGACATGTACTCTCATGATAGCAGAGTCTTCATTGAATCACCCATTTATGGGCATTCCTAGAATCACCCATTTATGGACATCCATGTATCACCCCTTGTGGGCCTTTGCATGGAATCACAACATAACCTGGTTGGATCTTTGTGTATTTATTGGGGGTACGGAGGAGTAGAAGTAGACATGTGAATAATATCCAAGTAGTATCTCCTGATCACCTCCTTAGTGTCTCATCAGAATCTCCTATGCCATATACATGTTTATATTGTACTCTGACTCACTAGCCATGATAGTTCTCTATTTACAGTAGATATATTTCCATTACAGCTTTCTCTGTTTACATCATGTATCTTCTTTCAGTTCCTGTATCTTACTTTACTGCATGATTATATTTTCTAACATGCTATGAATGTTGAGATGTATTGTGCTCGCTTTGTCCTGACTGGACCTGTTGAAAATATTACAGAGGACGAGGAGGAGGCTGGTGTGGATACCTATTACGGTGCTACCTTAGATGAGATGTTGGACCTGGACCAGCAGCAGGTCCCACTAGCTGTGGATGACACACCCTTAGACTAGGATGTTTTATTTATAGTACTCTTGGATGATGTATATATTTGATACTGGGGATATATTTATCTTAGACACTTAGACTCTCTGTGTACTTGGGATTTCCTTTCTGTTCAGCAGTTCTATCTATCTGCTATCTTATCATCTGCCTTAGTTGTGATTGAGTTTACTTTCTGCTATGTCACCCCCATTCGGGGAGTATAAACTGTTTAGCTTTATATTGTTAGATGTTGTGACCTAGGATAGCGTTCTACCGCCGACACTGTGGCGTAGGCTGGACGTACCCACTTCTCGTGCCCTTACTCTAGGGTGCGGGTCGTGACAAGGGAGGGAGGGAGGCAGGGGGTGGATGGTGTGGGTACGGGGCGGGGTGAGGGGAAGGGGGGTGAGGGAGAGGGGGTGGGTGTTTGCTGTCGGGGGTGAGGGGGAGGGGGGGTGGGTGTTTGCTGTCGGGGAGGGAGGGGGTAGGGTGGGGGTTTGCTGTCGGGAGGGAAGGAGTGTGGGAGCGGAAGGGGGTTTTCTGTCCGGCGGGGTAGGGAAGGGGGTGGAGGGTATCGGTGGTTTCGGATCGGACCATTCCTATGAGTATCGGTGGTTTCGAATCGGAGTATCGGATCGGGGGAGGGGGTATTGGTGGTTTCGGATCGGACCAATCCTATGAGTATCGGATCGGAGGAAGGGGGTATCGAAATCGGAATCGATATCGGACCGATACTGACCGATATCGGTACAGTTTGGCATGTCCCGCTCCGATACTGACCGATACCCGATACTGTCCGATACTGATACAGTTTGGCATGTCCCGGTATCGGTATTAGACTAGCCCTATGAGTATCGGCGTCGGGGGGTATCGGTAATATCGGTGGTTTCGGATCGGAGTATCAGATTTTTTGGTATCAAAAAACAAATAGGTATTAATAAATTATTAATATTAATAATTTATTAAAGTATCGGCCGATACCGATCGGAGTATCGGACTATTCTTATGAGGAGGTTTAAAGTATCAGGCTATTCTTATGTTTAGTTTGTCTTACGATACAGATTTTTACATCCAAATCGAGGATGAATCGTTACTTTGTTGATCGTACATGGATGTAAAAACGACAACACGAGAGCAGAATTGGTGTTAGTGACGATTTTTAGGTAGGCGTTGAAGTATTTCTTAAGTATGCCATGAGCAAAGCTCAGTACATGGACGGTAACAAAATCAAGTGTCTATGTGTTAATTGTCACAATAGACGTTACGAAGAAGTAGTGACTGTGAGAGATCATTTGACCCGTAAGGGTTTCGTACGTGATTACGGCTTGTGGTCATCGCAAGGTGAATTATATTCGAAAAGACAGGCGGCGAAAGCGTGGTACTTATGTTTTTGATGATAATGTGCAATGGATGTCCTCGAAGACGACGGATGCTCTGTTGATTATGGAGACGTGCAGAACCTTGCACGAGATATGGTGTATGATGCGGCAGGGCCTAATTTTGATCCAGAGGATCCTAATCCCGAGGCGAAGGAGTTCTATGATATGTTTCAGTACGCAGATACTCCTCTATATCCTGGTTGTGAGACTCATTCTGTACTGTCAGTGATGATGCGGTTGCTGAACATAAAGTCTGATTTTAATTGTCACAAGCTTGCTATGATCGGATCACACAACTAATCAACGAGGTGTTACCGAAGGAATCAAAAGAGCTCCCAAAAAACTTCTATAAGTCAAAGATGATGGTCCGACAACTGGGACTGGGGTACAAGAAGATAGATTGTTGTTGCAACGGATGCATGTTGTACTACAAAGAGAATTGCGTATCAGAAAGTTGCAGCTTCTGTAATGCGGATCGTTACAAGCCAGTACAGGGAATTGCATATCGGTGTCACGACGTATGATATTTTCAGGAAATAGAACTTTCAGATGAGAGCTTCACTCATGTGGACAATCAATGATTTTTCAGCATACGGTATGCTATCGGGATGGAGTACGTACGGCAACATGTCTTGTCCGATATGCATGGAAAATAGTAAGGCGTTCGCCTTAGACATGGAGGAAAAATTTTTTCTTTGACTGTCACCGTCAATTTCTTTGTCTATATGCGTTGATCTCAATGAACGCAAGCTAACAGGAATAAAAAGTCACGACTGCCACGTGTTTATGGAAAGATTACTGTCCATTGCTTTTGAGAGTTGTTGCCTTCTGCTGTATGGGTTCGTTGGCCGAGCTGTCTACATTCTTCAGGGATATCTGTTCAACTAAGATGATGGTGCAACATATGGTACAACTTGAGGAGAAGATTGTCTTAACAATTTGCAAGTTAGAGAAATATTTCCACCGGGCTTTTTCGACAGCATGGAGCATCTACCGATTCATCACCATACGAAGTCCGTGTCGGTGCATCTGTTCATTATCGATGGATGTACCCCTTTCAAAGATAAATAAAAATTGATATAATTTAAGTAGAATTTTATAATTCATTGTCAATTCTCAAGATAATTATCTTTCTAGGTACCTACACCATCTAAAGAAGAAAGTTGGCAACAAGGCTCATATAGAGGCTTCGATATGCGAAGCATATCTTATCGAGGAGGTGTCAAAATTCTGCTCCATTTATTTCGATACACATGTCGAGACAAATCGAAATAGACCTCAAAGGAATGACGAAGACGTTGAGGATGGAGGTATATTCAATTTAAGGGGCAAGCCTATTGGGGCTAGGAAGAATCGTGGTTGACTGACGATGAGAATGATGCGCACCGATATGTATTGTCAAATGTGACATACAAGAAGTGAGAGATTTAGAAGTAAGTGACCACTCGTTATAATCTCTAATTTGGTGAAGTAAGTGACTACACTTATTTTATTCTCTCTAACAGTGTATTTAGAGATGAAGTCAAAATAAGGACACCCGATATTACCGATGAGGGACTTCAAAGAGAGGTTGATTGTACCTTTCCGACCTGGTTTCAAAAATATGTAAATAACTGAGATAATATGTTATGCGTCTACCATTAAAATATATACAAGTAAAATATTTAAATTATTCATATTGTTTACAGGTTTTATTGCCTGAAACAACACTCACAAATGAGAGCATTCGTTATTTGGCATTGGGACCGAAGAAGCATGCGAAGACTTGCCCAGGCTATGTCGTTAATGGCTTCAAGTTTAGGACAACTCAGCATGCTATAAATGCCGAATTTGTCAATGACAACTTCAGTACTAAGGATTCTGGTGTTTGCATAAGAGGCACCATCTATGACGACGAGCCAAACTTTGACTATTATGGAGTGCTTCGGGATATTGTAGATTTACAATATAGTGCCCCATATGATATGCATATTTGATGTTCAAATGTGAGTGGTTCAATACGACACCAAATATCGGTTGGAGAATCGATAAACAATTTGGATTCGTCGATATAAATCATCGCAGGAGGTATAGAGGGTCCGACACGTTTGTGATAGCAAGTCAGGCTGTTCAAGTCTACTATACAAGCTACCTAAGGCGTCGTAGAGATCGATTTGACTGGTGGGCAGTATGCAAGATTAAATCTAGAAATACATTCAACATTGGAGACCCAGCATACCAAGAGGATGAGATCGAAAAGCCCCAATACTTGGGACAACAGTCGGATACCATGGATGTTGAATTAGAGGTTGATATACCTCCTGCTGAAGAAAATAGAGGGGAGAGAAGAGGTTGATATACAGGGCTTAGATGTCAACTAAGGAAGAAAGAGGCGTATTGTCCCAAGTATTGAGACTGAAGAAGAAGAAGAAGAAAAGAAGAAGAACTTGATGAGGATGAGGATACAGATGAAGTCGACGATGAGAATGAGGATGAGGATGATGATGAGAATGAAGACGAGGACGAGGACGATGACGATGATTAAATATTGGTATATTTCAGTTCATGTTTTTGTCGAGGCCGAGGCTGCTGACGAGGACGATTCAGTTTAAATTAAACTTCTGAGTTCTTCTCTTCAGTTCATGTTTTTGTCGTTCGATCATCTACTTATTGTATGATTTTTTTTTACAGATGGCACACCTAGTCCTACTCCTCTGGCCGGCACTCGTCGCCCTACTGCTGGTATATATATTTAGTTTAGTTTTATATTCATTTATACTTTATATTATTAATTATGTTTATGTGTTCTATTTACAGGGCATAGTTGCGAGCACTCGTGCTGGTGGTACTGGCCGTGGTGGTGGTGGTGATAGTGGTGGTGGTGGTGGTGGTCGTGGGCGTGGGCGTGGTGGTAGCGGTCGTGGTCGCCAGACGTCTTCCCGGATGTGACCTCCGATCCCGACCTGGAGAGCCCGGGCGCACACTCTTCCCGCCGTCAATCTTCGTCGAGGCCTGCGACTCCATCCGTTAGCGAATCCGTTCCTCCATCTGCTAGCGGATCCGTTCCGCCACCGGATGCACCAGCGGATGCATCAGCAGATGCAGCAGCGGACCCAGCAGTTACTCCAGGGTGGGCCCCGGAGTACCCCCGGATTCAGTTTCATCCTGTTACCGGGGAGTACATGGGCGGACCTTCGGATCCTCCGACGCCACCAGAGAGGCCGACGGCGAGAGTTCCGACGAGAGATATGGCCGGCGGGTTAATCGTAAGTAAATTTAAGTTAATTTTAAAATTTTCATTTATTCAAGTCAATAATCCGGTCGTTGCTTTTTTATAGATTTTTCCCATGGGATGTTGCCCGGAGTCTAGGGTACATTATCCGAGGAAAAACTACCATGGCCCCCCTCAATTTTTTGAGGTGCTCAGGACAGGCAGTACGTCTGGCTCGACGAGATGAGGGTATATATCTTAGGGTTAATTATTAATTATTCTTTAATTCATTAATTTTTTAATTATGTGATATTTGAATTTGTGTGTCAGAGGACGTTCTGGTGGCCCCTCCATCTCGAGAAGGCGATCCGCAGGACCTACAAAGCCGCCGCTGGGAAGAAGATACGGGATGCGGTGTACGACCTTCGTACGGCGCATACGAAGAAGGACTGGATCCGGGCGGAGTACTATGAGGAGATGTTGGAGAAGATGAATACTCCTCGATACAAGGAAAAATCAGAGAAAGCCAAGGCGAATAGACAGGCCGCAGGTTTGCATACGGGGGGGTCAAGGCCCCACGCACGGACGCGTACAGATTTGGTGAGATACTGCAAATTCATTCCACTATTTAATTCGGTACTATTAATATACGAAGATAATTAAATTCTACGTATGCAGGCCCAATTGGCAGTGAAGGGGGGAGAGAGGCGGAGGCGGTCACCGCTCACGACGTATTCGTGCATACGCACAAGAGACGGAAGGACGGGAGCTTCGTCGACGCGAGGGCCCAGGATACTGATGTAAGTACTTACGTTCATGATTATAACTATAACTTAGGGAAACATATGATTATAACTATAACTTAATTAGATAAACTTAGGATTAAAACTATAACTTAGGGAAACATAGCATTTAGATTATAACTTAGGAAAACTTATAGTAAACACATTCATTGGATAGGCTGCGTATCGTGAGGCACTCCGTCGGATTGAGCCCCCTACCGAGGATGTCGGCAAAACGACGCCCACCCAGACGCCCTCTTCTATGGTCGCTCGCTACGACGACGTGTTCATAGAATCCGCCGACGGCTTTAGAAAGGGCACCTGTACGGCTTAGGTTCGTGGCAAATTTTTTGCAGACGTCGACTCCGAGATATCCACGCCTCTGCCTCCTCCCGTCCCCCGCAGACGATGTGAGGAGCAGCTTGCGACTCTCGCCACGGCGGTGTCGGATTTACGGTCGATAGTGCTGGGGCACTATCCGCATCCTTCTTTTGCTCCCGATCCGTCTGCTCCTAGTCCGTCTGCTGCCGCTCCGTCTACTGCTGCTGCCGGTGCTTCGGATCGACCTGGTCCTTCTTGTTCCGGACGGTTATCTTTTTACCGCTCTTCTAAGGCCCGCTTGGTACCGGATGCTACTATCGTGGCACTCCTTGACATGATGTCGTCGGAGCAACTACGTTCGCTTCCAGACCACGTCTTGTCCAAGTGCCGCCATATAGGTGGAGGATATATACGCAGAACGAATGTGACGGAGAGAGCACGAGACGATCCATCTTCTTCTTTCAGTGATTTTATTTATTTTTTGGACATTTATACATTTGGATGTGTATATTTTAGATATTTTATTTATGTTGTGATATATTGGATGTTTGGAGATATTGTATTGGCAATATGGATATTTGTTGATATATTGGATGTCGGATATGTTATATTTGTGTATGGTAGATGCTAAATATGTTATATTACAGGGAATAGTCTCTTTCCTGAATTTTTTTTTCAAAAATATTTCAGTTAGCGACGGATTACCGACGACGTACCGACGGACGTTTGCAGATAGCTATGGTTTATCGACGGACTACCGACGGACGTTTGCAGATAGCGACGACTTCCCGACAGATTATTCGTCGGACTTTTCTGGAAAATTTTAGCGACGAAATGGCGACAGAATTTCCGTCGCTCATGTTCTGGAAATATGGAAGATATCCAGAAGCATGGCGACGGATTATCCGTCACCAAATGGCCGCTAATCCGACGAGGTAGTGTATTTGGCGACTGCTTCGCATCAGCTTAGCGACAAAATATCTGTCGCTAATTGTACGAATATCAGATAGCGATAGCATACCGACGGATTATCCGTCGAGAGGCGACGGAATGGCGACGGATTTTCCGTCGATCATGTTCTGGAAATATGGAAGATTTTCAGAAGTGTGGCGACGTATTACCCGTCGCTGATGCATCGCTAATCCGTCGACGTTAGCGACGCCTTAGCGACGGATATTGCGTATCAGAAACCCTCTGATACGCGGTTAGCGACGAGTTAGCGACTTATTGTCCGTCGCTATTTGTATGAATTTTAAAAATTTAACCTGTCGATGTTGACGGGAAACCGTCGGCATACCGTCGTTAAATGTTTTTATTTTGCCAACGGAAATCCGTCGCTAATTAGTCGCAGAGCGGCGGACTAGCGACGAGCTAGTTTTAGCGACGAGGTTATTCGACGGATTTTTTTAGCCCGTATTCGTCGGAAATCCATCGGTAATGAAAATACCGACGAATTTCGACGGATATGGCCGTCGCTAAATCGTTGTATTTTAGTAGTACACACGTATTATCGATCATTATGTTGGCGATTGGAAGAGGGAATTCATCCTTAGGATATGCCGCATTCAGATTACGGAAGTCGATGCAGATTCGGATCTTTCCGTTCTTCTTGATGACTGGTACTATATTAGCTACCCAGTCTGGGTGCTGCTCCTCGTGGAAGAAACCGCTAGCTATAAGCTTGTTTACTTCCACTTCGATAGAATTCATGATGTCTGGACGGAACCATCGTTGCAGTAGCTTGACTGGTTTTACGTCCAGATGAATATTGAGCTTATGAAGTGCGATCTCGAGATTTAGCCCTGGCATGTCTTCATAGCTCGAAGCGAAGATGTCGATATATTCTCTGACTAGTTGCAACAGCGAATCCCGTTCATCGTCCGTCAGGCTTATACTGACGAAGATTGGCTTTGGAGAGGATTCGTCGCCGAGGTAACTTGCATGACTTTGTCTTCAGTGGGAGGGTCTCATTGTTCAAAGTGCTTCTCCCATTGTGCATCCAGTTGTTGGACCCATGGCTCCAATTGATGGATTCGGACAGATCTTAGTCCTCTTCCTGAATGTCAGCGGATGCCATATTGACAGGGATTGCCTGCTGAATATGTTCCCAATGATGTCATCGGAATCATATGTAGGCAATTCGGATGAGTGAGAATGCCACTCGCATTTCTCATCGGAGCTCTCGGACGTTGTTGCTGGTGTAACATAACCGAGACCGCGTCTGGACTTACTGTAATAATCCCTAGGTTTCCCAGGGGACTGACAGCTGCAGAGGCGATCGCCGGCTGTTACCGTAATTCAGACCTGGGGTAGTCTCCATGTCGTACCCCTGCTTTTGCATGAAGTACTTGGCATGGGGACTATACAGGTAGAGCGACAATCTTCGTAGGAACGATTGTAGGAACGAGTTGTAAAGCGTAATACTCTAGAGGGGATGAATAGAGTAGGCAGCAAAAATTAACTATTTAAAAATGTTAGTAACAAGATCACATAGTATAATATCATAGATATGTAAATGAAAAATAGAGAGTAGAGAGCAAACGCAAACACAAGGATGTATACTGTTTTTCTCTTGTGAGGACTAGTCCAGTCGGAAGAACACTAGCTTCCATTGAATCCACTATGGAAAATCACCACAAGTTTTCATCCGAAGTTCTTACAACTTCTACAACGCGAGCTTTGATCCGAAGTACGACCAACTTCAATTGTGAAGTGTCTACCTTCAATCAAGCCTCTAATTACAATCGCTTTGTAGCTTCTAGACCGTACCGCACTGGCAAATCGACTAGAGGATTGTAACTGGCTTGGAATTTGAAAATGAATAGCTCAGAACACTTCGAAAGAAGTAGTAGGCTTATAGAGAAGAGATATGAAGTGAATTCGTGTGTTGAAATGATCGAAATCTTTTTCTATTTATAGTTTTTCTAAAGGCAGAATTCTGACAGAATTAGGGAAGAACTCTATGAGAAAATCTCGTGGGAATCCGTAACTGCAGGAAGACCAAGTTCAAAAAGCAACGTTCACTAACCGAACTCTGGCCGAATTTGGACCAAACTCGGGCCGAATTCTGTTAGGGTTCTTTAGGGTTTTTGCAAATTGGTTTTTGGGCTTTTTGAAAAGTCAAACAGTTAGAAAGTAGTTTGGGCTTTTGTAAGTGGGTTTGTTTTCAAAATAAAAGGGTATTTTGAAAACGTTTCTTGGGTAGCCTATTTGCCATACGACGCAGTTTATATCGTATTCTTAGACTCAATAAATATGAAAAATACATTGATGAAATAGAAAACCAAGAGCCCTTTGATGACGCCTTTCTTCAAATATTTGAGCAGACTTGAAGTCGTATTTTTTCTTGACGGCGGTCGTCCAAAGATAAACAGATCTGGAAATCTGAATACCTTTTGGTGGCTTCACCCCCGAACCCCCACAGGGGCGCTGCCCCCTCGACCCCTGTCCACTGACCGGGCAGCGAAACCCCCGATGCGAGGTCCCGGATAGGTCGTTGGGCGGTTCAGAGAAATCTTCTTGTATGACACCGTCTTTGGCCCATCAATAATTCTCTATTGCATATGTCCTGTTTGATCATGTTTGATCATGCTTACAGCATGTCTATAAATACATTTTAGGCAAACAAAACAATATGACTGATACAGAACATTAGGACAATGCTAAGTTAAAGTAGTAACATAATACGATTACATGAATATTAGTGATGTCGTTATCTTAAACTCAATTGATTAGCCATATTCAAAAATATGATATAATCATTGGGCTAACAATCTCCCCGTTTTGATTATGGTAAATCGGTTAAGTTTAATATAGATACAATAGATGCATGTATCACTAATAAACACATAATACTGGACTATTGTGTGCCAACTTAAACTTATTTCTCCCCTTTTGACATGATAAAAAATAAGCATAATTAGAGCTAAAATGAATTCAAGCATAAGTAAAGGAGGAAAGCAAAAATAATCATAATCAAGGATTAGGAGAATAGTGTAACGACAAGTTTAGAAAATTGCATAACAAAAAAACTTATCGAAACACAACATAGTTGGTTGAACTTATAAAGAACACTGAAATCAATCAATACATAGTTTACCAACTAGAAATCCAAAAATGACATTCAAAACATATTTGTTCATCATATTGTGTTTTGAAATAGACCAAAAAATATCAATATAGTAGGAATCAATCATTGGTCATAAATAAATCATGAGGAGTAGAAATTCGCAGATCTAGTATATAAAAAGAGTCAAAATATAATAAGACTTTTAACAATGATCACAAAAAAATAATATGATTCATAATTTATCCATACAAATTAGTGAATCAATTCCATAAAGAGTATAATCATCAAAAGAGATCAAAATAAGTATACTAGAATCTATGCAAAATCTATACCAAAGTTCATGCATTTGAATTCATTTACCTTGGCATAATATATATCCATCAGATAAACATGAAGGTAATAAAGACAAAATACTTGAGAAGGAGAAATTCAGTCGACTTGAATGCTCCACCGCAAAGTATGATCAGTCTAAATATAGATAATGATGAACTTTAAGATAAAATCTCAATAAAAAATGCCAAAAGTAATTTTAAACTAAATCAAATAAGGATAATTAAATATATATATGGCAAGATAACTTTTAGAAACTCGAATGAGAGAATTAAAAATAAATAGTAATAATGATAATCATATATTCTCTCATCTAATACATATCCAAATATCATGAACAACTCAACAAGATATTTTAAGTAAAAGAATATATGTCCATGATGAACTAGGTATACCACATATTAAGGACATAAAAAAATTGAAACAATTAATTTTGCTCCCTTAAAATATGAGTATCTAGTTCCGAAGTAATTTATATGCAAAAATAGATAAAATAAATAATCACAAGATCTAAGGGATATCCAAGATATGCATCTTTTCTTTCCTTTGATCAAATGCATATAAAATTTTAAACTCAAAACAAATATCATCTTTAGGCAAAAAATGAATATCAATAAATAAACGCTTAAAGATGAACAAACAAAATATGTATCTCCCATATATATAAAAGAAATATTTCAAGACATAAAAAGATTTTGAAAACTGTCTTTAATAATAACATTTGAGTACCGGACAGATTCAATAAATCAAAAAAATCAAAAAGACTTTTCAAAATTGTGGAATTTATTACGAAAAACTATCTTAAAAAATGTTCGAATGCGTCCATTTAGTCCTCGGACTGAAAGCTGGTGATTCGAATCACAGAAACAATTTCAATAAAAAATCCATAAATCATAAATAAATCCATTTGAAAAATAAACATGACTAGATAAATGTCCAAAGAAAAGTGTATTCTAGATATATGGCATGTCAAGGGGCTAATTGACTTGAAACAATTAACTATTCCACCTTTACATGGTTATATCCAAAAATAATATATATAAAATTTAGAATTTCAGAAACATATTTTCAGAAGTAGAAAACTAATTCAAAAATATTATGTCTTCTTATCAAAGTTCATTTCTTCCTTTTAAAGCCTTAGCACGGTGTCCACCTGACAACCGTAAGGTTTAAAGAAAAAAAAACGCTTTGAGAGAGAGACATTCAATATGCATGACTTCTTCCCTGCAAAGAATTACTGTTGTAGACAGTAAGTAACTTGAATAAGAAGATAATAATATAAGCTCAAAATATTGAATATTACACAAGTTAAAGACGAAATCACAAGACCATAATATTCAATGAGTAGTCACAAGATCATCAAGTCTGAATATGAAATAGTGTGACAGAAAAATGAATATATCAAAAGATGACAAACATTAACCTATGAAGATCAATATATGTTACCTTTGTAAAATTAAATCATTAAATAATATTTTCCATCAAATCTAAATCCAAAATCCATCAGATAACAATTGCAACTAGATCTCAACAAATCTTTAGTTTAAAAACGTTAATCAATCTTGGATTAGCTGTAGAGGTACTGTCCCAGCTAACGGAGGTTCACCGGAGAACACTTAAGTACCGCTTCGCTTCGACCGTAGTCGTGGTGACAGACAGACCCTTTGTAGGCTTTTACCTAAAACAAATTTCTTTTTTAATAACCGAGGTTCCAGTTATGACAAATTTCGATTTGGGTTCGATTTTAGATTTTAGATTTTAAATATTTTATTTCCGTTGAAACTGAACAAACCGAAAGCTCACCCATCACTCATCATCATTAGGACAACCGCATCTTTGGCAATAATGCCTACATGTTGCTTGTTCGTTGTCAATAAAATGGTCCATAAGTCTCGAGTAAACACGTACGGTCAATAGACTAAATTTTTGAGTGATTGGTAGAAAAGTTTTGCATTCTTGAAACTCGAGTTGGATAAATAATAATTACAATGACAAGGAATCACATATCCTGGCAAAAGTGCACCCAAATAATTTCGCAGCAGTAGAATCAAGAAAGGCCATAAATTTGGATTTACATGGGACACTGGGCCTTATTTGTTGTGGCCCAAAATGCAAATAAACGTAAATAGTTTAGGCCTTGCGAATCAGACGGAGGCACTATTATGGGAGGAAAACATGGGAATAGCCAAGCAGTTATGTGATCCACCTATCATTTCAACAACAATTTTTTTTTGAAATGCCACGCACACATTAGCAATTAGAGGACTCGAACCTTGCTGACCCCTCCATGTGTTCGCTCTAATATACTAGGCTAGAGAGCTCGGGACATTTCAACAACAATTCGTTGTAGCAAACTATTACATAAAAACTTTCAGTTCCAATCCAAGTATATATCATAGCACCTCTCTTCCTATATGTTTAGATAAAACGTAAAACATAAAAGAAGCCGTTGTCGCTTTGGAATATACGGAATACAGATGCAAAGTTTGGTAGTAACAAACAAAAATGCGTTGTGGCGCACAAGCAACGACATCTATTAGTCGTGTATATGAATGCAAATCAACGCGGCCATAAGCTCGTCATTTTTCCATAGCCGAGCTTTTAAGACCCTCAACTGATGCCAACTCCATAGAAACCAACACTTTCCATGGCCCCATTCAGCAGTCGTGCACGCACTTTTGCCAGACTTCCTCCATTCTTGCAGTACTTGATCTTGACCCGTATCCATTTCTCTTGCTGCTGTATACGCAATAAAACCAGTCAAGCCGATTAGTCCCTTTGTAATCCAACTGAAAGCAACCAAATTGGAGCAGTTTTTTGTGTGTGTAGGAAATATAATGCCTTGTTTTATTGATGGGGGCTGATTACAATATATAGTGTATCTACATGATTGGACTTATGGGCCATATTTATAATAGTTACAAATATAATCTAACACCCTCCCTCAAGTTGGAGCATGCAAGTCACAAATGCCCAACTTGGGAAGGAAAGAATCAAACACATGCTTTTCAAGGGGCTTGGTGAAGATGTCAGCCAGTTGAGTAGAAGTAGGAACATGCGAGGCTATTACGGTGCCATCTCTAATAGCATCGCGAACAAAATGCAAATCTACTCAATATGCTTACTGCGCTCATGAAATATCGGGTTCTCAGCCATGTGCAGGACTGACTGACTGTCACAATACACCGACATAGCAGTCTCCTGGCGAACGTCCAAACACCAATAACTCCTTCAACCATTTTAACTCACAAACAAGCGCAGCGAGAGATCGGTATTCAGCTTCAGCGGAAGATCGGGAAACAGTTGGTTGCTTCTTGGTCTTCCAAGAAATAGGAGACCCCCCAGAAATACCAACCAGCCTGTAACAGAGCGGCGAGTCAAGGGACAATTGGCCCAGTCAGAATCACACCAACCAGAAAGATGGAGATCACAATAAGCTTACAAAAGAATACCCTGTCCCGGTGCATGTTTGAGATATCTGACAACTCTCAAAGCAGCATGCCAATGATCTTGTCGAGGCTCCTGTAAGAATTGAGACAAGATATGCACAACATAGGCTAAGTCAGGGAGTCAATGATAGATAAATCAACCTCCTAACCAGCCTCCGATAAGTCTCTGCATCCGCCATCTTTCGACTAGTCGATTCTGCCAGCTTGTGATTGGGCTCCATGGGAAAGCCAGCAGGTCGAGACCCCATCAAGCCATTCTGAAATGATGTCCAAAGCATACTTCCTTTGACACAAGGAAATTCCTTCTGCACTTCGAGCCACCTCTATGCCAAAAAGTACTTCAACACACCAAGGTCCTTCATGTGAAAGCAAGAACTAAGGTACTTTTTGAAAGCATCTAAAGTACCTAAGTATTACCAGACACATATCATCCACATAGATCAAAACATGCAACTCTACCTTCCCTTTAAAAAGAGAGAAAAAAATAATCGAATGAGATTGAATAAATCCATAGGATATCAGGGAAGCAGTAAGCTTAGCAAACCAACAACATGGTGTCAGTTTTCAATGCATATAGAGACTTACGCAGACGACACACTTTGTTGGGTTCACTATGCGAAAAATCTGGCGGCAACTGCATATACACTTCTTCTGTCAGATCTCCATGAAGAAAAGTATTGTGCACATCCATCTGGTGCAAAGTCCATCCTCTCACAGCTGCAACAGCCAAGAACGTCCTAACCGTAGGCATCTTAGCTACCGGGGCAAATGTCTCTGAATAATCGATCCCCTCAACCTGATGATTACCGAAGACAAAGCCGTGCCTTTAAGCGCTCAACACTGCCGTCGGAGTTGTACTTTATTTTTTACACCCATCTACTTCCAAAACTTTTTTCCAGAGGCAAATCGACAAGACTCCATGTCCCATTATCTTCCAGAGCCTGTATTTCAGTTTGCATAGCCGTGCGCCAGCCTGAATCTCGCGAGGCCTGGCGATATGAAGTAGGCTCAATATCTGCAGTGATAGCTGCAAGAAAATCTCTGTGTCCAGCAGTAAATATGTCATAACTTAGAAATTATGTTAGAGGATACGAAGTACCTGAGAAAGTGACAGAAACAGATGAACTGTGGTGAAGGGGGGACTTGTACTTCGAACAGCATTCGTAAAATCCTGTAATCATACTGGCTGTAATTTCTTTCTCATTTTCTTCCCCATAACCTCGTCGGGCAACTCTGGCAACTGTATCCCCTGTATCATCAGTAGTACCCGCATCACCCCCAACAGACTCTCCTGTCAATACTTCTGTAGCTACCAGTGCATCCTCGCCACTCGGTGCAGCCGCCAGTGTCCACTTCGGCCTCAGCAACCGCAACCGGCACCATCCCAAAAACCTCGATATCGTCTTCCAGCACCCCAACAGATGTATGACGTGTTGCAGAAGACATCTCTCTAGCAGAGCCACACCCAGGAAATTTTTTTCATAAAAAGTAACATCACGGGATACAAAAAATTACCAGTCTCCAAATCATACAGTTTCCATCCCTTGTTATCAAGGGAATACCCAACAAAGATACATTTTCTACTCCTGCTAGCAAATTTATCATTTCAATTTCAAATCATACGCATAGCATAGACAACCAAAAATACGTAGATGATCATACGAAGGAGCCGAATCATATAAAACTTCATAAGGAGACTTAAACTGCAAGATACTAGAAGGTGTTCTATTTATCAAATAACACGCACCCAGAACACATTCTTTCCAAAAATCCACAGAAAGAGAACCCAAAATCTTAATGCCCGGGCTACATTTAAAATATGGTGATATTTTTTTCCACCCTTCATTCTGTTGAGGTGTCCCAACACAGGACGTTTGGAACAATATACCTTGAGATAAAAAATAATCTCGTAAACAATTAAATTCAGTGCCATTGTCACTTGCACACGACGTATATCGGCCCCAAACTGACACTTCACCATAGTAAAATTTAAGAAACATAGAATAAACATCACACTTATCCGTCAATAAAATAACCAAACAGCTCTAGAAAAATATCACCAAAGTCAAAAAATATCGTGCCCATTAGATGACGGAACACAATATGGTCCCCACAAATCACAGTGTATAAGTTCAAAGTATCTCAAAGCACGACTACTACTATCTGGAAAAGCATCACGAGTCTGTTTAGCTTGATGACAAATATCACAAGTCTTATGAGAAAACACACTACTACCAGAAAAAAAAGGAAAGTCTGCATTACTTTATCTGAAGGATGTCCCAGTCTACTATGCCAAACCTCAGAATACTCTCTCTGCATGCCAGGATCACCGAAGCCAAAGAAGATGGAACCTCCCCCAAGAAGTAAATCCACCCCTTTGTTCACCTGCTCCAATCACCATCCTCGTACTTCGGTCCTGAATAAAACACAAATCAGGAGTAAATAAAATATCACAATTTCTGGCACCAATCAATTGTGAGACAGAGATCAAGTTACAAGTCAATGTCGGAACATAAAGAACATTCGTCAATACCAATGAAGCAGTCAAAAATACTTTGCCTCTCAGAACAGCCTCAACAGTGCTCCCATCAGGCAAAATCAAGGACAGACAGGGCCCTCAAAGTAATCAACTAAACAGTCACGAGAACCTGTCGCATGAAGAGTAGCCCCTGTATAGAATATCCAAGTGACAGAAGAATTCTTACCCATTATACGATCAGAGTTTGAAGAACCAGGGTTGGAAGGATTGTCGTTACCCAGCAAGCTCATCATCAGTTTCTGCCATTGTTCACCTGAGAGTGGCGAAGGATACCCTCCATGCATCATATCCACCGAACTCCCAGCAAGACTAGCAGGGACACCATGACCAGCAGCGACGACATGATAAAAACTCCTGCGCCACCAGCCCCGCGTCCCCCATCACATCTGCTGTGGTGTCGGGCCTCTGCAACCACCAGCACCACGTCCGCCCTCACGCCGAGGACGAGTTCCCACCACTTTGGACAGCCAATCTTGGTAAAGCAAGTTGCAACATCATGACCTGTTTTCTTACAATGAGTACATTATACCTGATTTGTCCCTGGAATCTGAGGTCCTACTATTAGAAGTAGTAGAAAGACGAGATGAAGTCTTGATAGCCAGCGCCAACACCTCCTCAGCAGCGGATTGGACCTGAGTTTTTCGTATATCCTCCTCCTCACGGACTGCCTGTATGCCCGATCTAAACTTGGCTGAGGATCCTGAGCCAGAAGATTAGATCGGGTATGACCATACAACTCAGCATTCAACCCATATAAAGTCCTGAAAGTGATCTTCATCCCTCATAGCCTGTAGCTTTGCAGCAAGTTACCACAGGTACAAGTAGGCAATGGAAAATAAGCAGCTTGTTCATCCCACAAAGACTACAAATTTCTAAGTAGGTTTCCACAGACATCGAAGTCGTTTGTTTACACTCAGCCAAAGCCACCTTAATTGTTATTTTCGAGTGCCATTACTAACAACAAATCTTTTTTCCAACAAGTTTCACAATGAATAAACCTCTTCAAAGTACGGCAAAGATTTCTTCAGAGACGGATCAATGGTATTAAGAGGCCATTGAACCAATAGCGCTTGCACATCTCCAATCAAGCAATTTACTAGCATCATTAACAGTTTTGATTTCAGTACCTTCAAAAAAAAGTGATCTTTCGCCTAGAGATCAGAGAGAGACGTATCGACCGAGACCACTCAGCATAGTTTGGTCCACGAAAAACAATAGGAGTAATAATATTTCCTGGTTGACCAATTGGGTTGTGTGCACGTCACCGCCAGTCGCGGAGTGAGTAGCTGGTGCTGTAATCAGCCATCGCGGATGGGGTGTACAAAAATTTTGTACTACTCCGACGAATCCGACGGATCGGGCGTCTCGGGCCGTGCGGATCGGGCGGATCGGTCAGCCGCCAGAGGGTCAGTCGGAGCCGGGAAGCCGCGAGTGGATCGGCACGGTCAGGCGTGGGAAGCCGCGATCGGTGCGATCGGCGCGATCAGGGGCGGGGAGTGGATCAGGGAACAGTCGGGCCGGGATCAGTCGGATGCAGTCGGGCTCGGGCGGGGATCAATCGGATGCGCCCTCATGGGGATCAGTCGGGGCGGGATCAGTCGGCGCTGTTCGCGGTCGGCGCGATCGGCGCGGCGGGCGTCAGGCACGGAGCGGACGTCGGCCGCGTTCGGCCGGATCGGTCATGATTTTTTTTCGGGAGATGACGGTTAGGAATTTTTCGAGAGGCTCTAATACCATGTAGGAAATAATACCTTATTTTATTGATGGGGGCTGATTACAATATATAGTGTCTACATGATTGGACTTATGGGCCATATTTATAATAATTACAAATGTAATCTAACATGCTGAGATGATGTTCTTACCTATATTCATCTAACTTTGATTGAACTGAGACTTCTGTAGTATACTGGCATAGTACTGAGAAAATGAGGCGGAACCACTCCTTTCCAACTGTGATGGCAAATTCAGAGGATTAATCAATTGAAAACTTTGGGAAGCAGAATGCGGCACAGAAATGGAGCAAACCTGGAAAGGAGTCGACGATTGGAGATCGCTTGGTGAAAATGCAACCTCGTTCTTTTCATCTGAATGAATTGGCAGTTTTGCTCGACCTGTAATTGAGGGATAAACAGTCAAATGCAAAGGCAGCTATAGTTGGTCAATTTAGATTCCTATTCTTAATTTAGTGGTTGGCAGAGCCAGATAATGTTAGAGTTTCCCGGTTGAGAGGTTGTCTTTAGACTTTGTATTTCATCATTCAGTACAACAGGTACTGCACCTTCTTTACAGATGTATGCTGCATAAATGGATGGCTTAATACGAAGGTAGTCAAAGGTGCACTTGAAGCGCAAATGGTCCATATCGCTCGAGACACAATACGCCACCTGAGCATGCGCACAAACATAGCGAGGCGCAAATATATATATATATATATATATATATAATGTGAAAACTTGGTGGTGAAACTTTTGAATTCCTAAATACACTTAAGTATTTTATAAACATTATGTTATTATGTCAACTTACATGTCATTTACGTTTAAGAGTCAAAGCAATAAAGTTTGTATGCAAGTTTTCTTTTTCCATACAACTTTTCATTTTCCAATGGTAATAAACTTTTCTATCCTTACCATTTTCCAAAGATTATTATTCTTAATAGAAAATTAAAGAAAATAAAATTTGTACTTTGAATCTCTTGGCATTGTAAAAAGAAAAAAAACACCACACACGTAAATAATCATCTGAAAAAGTCGAAAAGACGACAACTGATCTTATGATATTCTAATTAAAATACGTGCAAAGCACGTCACGTAGACTAGTATATAATATACATAAATAAATTAGTAATGCAAGAAATAAAATCGAATAACATATGAAAACCAACAAAAACATGTTAAAATATAACCAAGTGAAATAGCATAGCAACAATGGCAGCAGCAATCAACAGAACTAAGAAAATTTTGTATTATCCCTACCACGCTTTTAGTAACTTTTAGTTTTTTCAATTTGATTTGTAGCCAACTTTGGCACCTATGGAAAGGGCTACCTCCCTCCCACTTGTATGAAGGCTATTTTTCTGCCTCAAAGATTTTTGTAAAAAAAATAAAAAACACATACGGGTTGCCTAGACGCGCCTTTTCTTGGTTGTGTCTTGCGCGCCTAAGGCGGGCCTTGGGTGTACCCAAAGAAAGGCGTCTTGTCTAGTAGTAAGGTGCGAGGAGCAATTGCCGCGTCTTGCTACGAGGCACGTCTTTGACTACCATGCTTAATACTTGTAAGCTCTTTAAAAGGCAAAATGACACATGTTCCGACAATACACAAAGGTGGGCTGTTTATGTGGGTTTGGTCTTTCAGACAAAAGTGGCGGTTCAGATACATTGTTGGAACTTCTCTCATCTCTTCATTTGTTAGTTTAATAACCTTTTTCTTTTGTACCTGGTCTATAAAACGCTTCAGTGGACGTTTCATGTTTTCAAGCGTAGTCCTTTCATGGAACCTTTTCAAGAGAATAAGAGGAATAGTTGCCACTTCGGGAAAAGATATGTGATGGCTCCACTGAGAGAGCTCAATTGCGAAATGAATGCAATCCTCGTGAAAACGTCGCGCTTTCAACAATTGTTTTGGCACCTACATAAACAATAGCAACAAATTGAAGTAGGGATCTAGAAGAATATAAAGCATCAATCAACAGAACCAAATAAAAGTACAAATTACCTTATCTAAAGTACACAAGGGGTTTAGTGCAACAAAAAAAAGCTTATAACTGTGGGTGCACTATCCTGTCCTTTTAACTTGATAAATGTTATGATTGAAAAAATGATTTGATGAAAAGCAAACCAACAAGGGCGTATTGGAGTGCATATACAATTATGGCGGTATCCATCTCAAAGAGTTCTTACATGAATTCATGAGCAATTGGCAACATATGGAAAGAACATTTTTGGAGGGTATGTACATAAAATAATTCTTCCTTCAAAGATGATTAGGAAAATGCAAGTAAAAATCATGTCCATTTCTGTTCCCACAACAAGGCCATGAGATCATATCATGCAAAAATTGGCATTCTGATAGCAGAGGTATATTCTTTGGGACAAATAACGAAATAATGATATCAAAGGACAAGATTAGTTCAGATGTGTACTAGTGAGCCAGTGATGATCTTGAGATCATTCTACATAATTAAAGCAAAAGATGGAAATATATATATATACATATAATATATATATTCTCTTCTTTTTTTTTTCTTTTTTTTTCTTTATATATATATATATATTATATATAAAGAAAAAAAAAAGAAGAAATATATATATATATATATATATATATATATATATATATATATATATATACTTGTTAAAATAAATTAAAAACAGTAGGAAATTCAGGAGGGAACATATTTTCTTCTGACCTTTAAGTTTGATGCAAAGTTGAATGCATTCTTATGTGAGTCACTCTTGCCACTTTCTGTATATTCCAAGCAATCAAATACCAAGGATGCAACAGGAATAAAATTCCACTGGCAAGAGAGAGCTGATTAGCATTTCACTACCAGAATAAGTCGTTTAGCGACGCCTAAAGACGTCGCTAAAACAACAAATTACGTCGCTAAAAATATTTACCGACGCAATTACCGACGTTTTGGACTTGTCGCGGAAACGTAAGTCGCTGATCTTTAAAACGTCGCCGAACGTCACAAATACCGACGTTTACCGACGTATATTTCGTCGGTATATTCTGGGATATTACCGACGTCTACCGTCATTTCGTCGGTGGATTAGCGACGTGTTGAAAGTCGCTACACGTCGGTAAAATCCTGGAAACTTACCGACGTTTACCGTCGTTTAAAATGTCACTAAATGTCGGTAATTCCTGGATTATTACCGACGATCATCGACGTTTACCGACGGTCTCCGACGTATATGGACGTCGGTAAACGTCGGTACCCTAGAAAATTTTGCAGATTTACCGACGTTTATCGATGCAAACGTACGTCGGTAACGTCGATAAACGTCGGTAAATCTGCAAAAAAAATAAATAAATAAAATACAGAATGTCCTTTTCTCCCTGCAGTTTAAAAAGTAACCATAAGACACAGTATAACAGATATCCTTTTCTCCCTGGGTTCGTCGACCCCTTCGGTGGAATACTCAACACCGGTAAACGTAAACCACAGAAGCACATTAACATCCAATTGAAACGAATAATAACATAACAACAGTATAACACAATGTAGCAGGTAACAAATAGAATGGGATCCAATAAATAGAATATGATCCAACAAATATCCAAATAACCAAGTCTACATCAAATAACAAAGTCTACAACCAATTAACCAAAGTCTACACACAACCAATAAAGAATAGGATCCAACAAATAGGATCCAAACATCCAAGTCTACACAACCAACAAATATCCAAGTCACAAACAAAGGATCAAACAAACACAAATAAACAGTCCTAACTAGGACTACTAGGGATCTGGTGAAGGAGGGACACCGCCGCGACGAAGGGATAAGAACAACTCATACTCCTCAAGTAAAATCGATACCGATGGAGCAGGCAGTGACGTCGGTGGAGTCGGGTCGATGAAGAAGGCGGTGGAGGCAGCGGAGTCGACGACGATAAAGGCGCACCCGGAGGACCAGCACGCTCCAACGCTGTAAGTCGCTGGTGGTATGAATCCATAGTATTAACAGTCTATCACTGCTCTGGACCATCGAATCCGTCACCAATCTCAGCCTATCGGTCATGGTCACCTGTGCTGTCTGCAGCTCCGTCACCGTGCGCTCTAACCCTCCAACGCTGCGCTCTGTCCTCTCAGTCGTCTCCATGAGTCCCATAATGTCGCGGTCGAGCACATCCAATCGTGCTAGCATCACAGGATCTTCCGTAGGGTGCTGAGACTGCTCCTCGATCCGTCGTAGCAGGTCGTCACGGAGAGACTCCATCATCTGGTGGACTCGGGCAGACTCCTGGGATGGCTGTGGACCATGCACACTAGCAGGAGATGCCCTAGAGGACTGGTCACAACTAGGACGCCATAGGATCTCGTACCGTAGTACGTACCCTATGGAGTCCACCAGCGGCGGTCATCCACAGCTCGCCCCGACGGAGCTTGAGTGGGCTGCGAGGAAGTACCGGCCTCTCCTGCATTAGGTGCACTAGCAGCCGTCCGTTCCCGCAGCCTCTGATACTTGGCCTAGAAAGTTTGGATAGTACTCTATAATTTTTAATTTCTAATTAATGTACTTATTATTACTAACTACATGAATATTTATTTGCATCATATTTACTAAGTTATATTAAAATTGACACGAATATTAAATTAAGATAACATATTGTAATACTTACATAGGTCTGCTCGGCCCTCTCGTCAATAAGGCCTTCGCCCTTCCGATGGGTGGTCAGGAAGACGGTCACCATGTCGACGTTATCGATCTTCCTTACCTGTAATTAAATATATTATCTTAGTAATAATTTATCGGTTTTGCATTAAAATAATATTTCTTAAAAAGAGACATACCAGACGACGGAAATGTTCCGTCATCGGAATCGACCCACCGCACCACTTCGAGGCATGTTGCCTAGCCGCCTTGGCCTTCTCCGACTTCTCCTTGTACCTTGGCTCGTCAATCGAGCCTTCATCGCATTCCACTGATCAGGGGTGATCCACCTTAGATCGGCTTTCCGGCATGATCACGATCCTTCTGATCATTAATAGCGTCGTGGATCAGCTTGGCAGCTACGGCAGAAAATATCCCTCGATAAGCTCGGCCCGGTGCGGTGGATAGAAAAACATATCCTAGAAGAGCGCAAACCAAATATTTATCAGTTATATATAATATGAATTAATTATGATTCATATTAAAAGTAAATCTATTTTAACCTTGAAGCGCGTAAACCAGTAGTTCTTCCTTTCGTCTGGAGCATCAGAGTAGTTAATCAAGGACCACCATATTTATGCCTCAGCATATGGCCTAGGCGTCTCTGTACCTCTGGAGGACGATATCTATACAGACATATTATATTCATAAAAAAAGTTAATTTATGATAAAAATAGAAAAAAATTATAAACCAAACACCTACTTTGTACCGTCAGCCCAGATCTCTGTCTTCCTCCTCCCTCCGGAGGTGCGCATGCATCATCTGCATGATGCTGGTCGGCCGTCGGCACAGTCTTGGCCGTCGTGCAGCCTCCGCCATCTGCTCATCCGTCTCCAACGTTGTATCAGCAGCAGGAACGCTAGACGGACGAGCACTCTCATTAGGCCTAGAACTACTCATCCCAGGAGATATGCCACGTGACGTCGTCCCAGCAGGCCCAGCTACTGTCCGATATGGAGAAGTAATCAGCGACGAGGATCTGGAGCCGGTGCCAGTAGGAGGTACCGAAGGAAAACCCTGTCCTCTAGCAGTACCTGTAGGAAGTATTGGAGGATCATGACCTCGTCGTCCCCCTTTTCGGAACGATCTGCGACGACCAGCCATACCTGATAACAGCATATGATAATACAACAAATAATAGAGACTAGAAATATGAAAGTACAACAAATAATAGACTAGAAATATGAAAGTACAATAAAGACAAGATAATAACCAAGACAACATATGATGATACATTCTACAATAAACATCTAAGTCCAGATTATATTCTAGAAGAAACATCTAAGTTCAGATAAGTATATCTCTCTCAATCATCTTCAGAATAATCATCTTGTTCGTCTTCCTCGACCTCATCTTTCTCTTCCTCCTCACCTTCACTTTCATCTTCGTCTTCGTCGGCTTCGTCTTCCTCTTCGGATAATTCTACATCTTCTACATTATGTGTCGTGTAATGTGTAACTTCCGTGAAGTCCACATCGACAATATTGGTTACAAGAGGTAGCTCGTCCTCCTGGTAAGCTTTTTCGTCAATCAAAAGTCTCTAGCTTTAGTCTTGTATACTATCCAGACAGACTTCATTGCTCCCCATCTCGGATAAGCTGTGAAGTACACGAGCTGAGCATGAGTTTTAGGACAAACGGTTCGTAGCCTCGATATCTACGCTTGTAGTTTATATCCACAAGACCATGCTTGTCAATTTTCCAACCTTTTTTTAATCTGATCGAACCATTCACACTTGAACAATACGATCTTTGCAGGTTCTCTGTCATTATTATGACAACTCCACAATCTCTCGCAAGATGCCAAAGAAATTATTTCCTAGATCGACGTCTTTGTAGTTCAAAGACTTGATACACAAACAACTGTTTTTCGTGGAATCAAGATCCAGGAAGCTGTCTCTGATCGGAGCATTTGTCGACTTGAACCGAAAGCTATTGACACAGTAACTTGGCCATATTTTAACAAAAGTAATTGGTCCATTGGCAAGAGTTCTAATTTATTCAATCTCGGGTGAAATTAGACGATCGACCTAAATATCAAAGAAGATAATAAGTTATTTATTGCGCAGTTGCATTAGAAGAGGCCAGTAATTACCGAGCTACTTACATATTCGCTCAACCAAGAAGGAAAATGACGTCTCACTTCTTGTTCTAATGCTTCGTCTGTTAGGTAGGGTCTAACCAGCCTCAACTCATCATTATATGTGTTGGAAAACAACGAAGCAACCGCCAATTAGTACAATAATATTAGCTTATACTATTACATTGAGATGACGTAAACTCATCATCTGAGTAACTTACCCCTCTAGCTTCTCCACTTCATCCTCGTCGCAATTGAGCAATACAACTGAGCAGCCCTTAGCTCTTCGTCATTCAAATATCTCTTCTTCATTTTCCCCGAAGGCTTTCCGGACGCATTGAATACTTTCAGTATTCCATCATTAAATTCTTGATATCCGTCGTCGTTTTTCGGAGCCCTCGTTCTATTCGTAGCAATATGAGGTTTGAAATAGGAGGAGCAAAATTTGTAATCTCCTCGAGAATATAGGCTTCACAAATAGAACCCTCGATCCGAGCCTTTTTTTCACCTTTCTTTTTAGGTGATTCAAAGTCGCTCGAACGGGTACATCCATCGATATTGACGGGTCCACCAATACGTGCCTCGTAGGAAAGATGAATCGACAAATGCTCTATAGAGTCGAAGAATCCAGGAGGGAACACCCTTTCTAGCTTGCACAGTGTTACCGCAATGTCCTTCTCTTGCTTTTTTAGACGATCAACGAGCAATTTCTTAGAACAAAGGTCCCTGAAGAATATGCTAAGCTCCGTCAATGGATCCCAAACTGCCTGCGGTAAGAATTTCCGAAATGCAATCGGAATTAACCGTTCCATGAATACGTGACAATCATGGCTCTTCATACCTGTCAGTTTGTTCTCCTTGAGGTCGACGCATCTTCTCCAGTTCGAAACATACCCATCTGTGTGAAACCCATTTTCTTGTGAATAAATTATTATCAGTATTTCTATTATCATTAATTATTATTATTTTTGAGTGTCAAAAAATTATTTTAAAATAAATTAAACAAGGATTTTTAGTTGAACCCAGACCCGAGCCTGAGCCCGAACCCAACTCCTTTTAAATCCTGATTGGGTTAGTATTAATTAAAAAATATATATATTCTTTTGTGCTGGTCACGAGGACCAGCACAACACCCATTCCCTTTTCCCGCGTTCAAAGCTCCTAATTCTTCTCCCCACCTCTCTCCCTACTTACTCCCAGCCTTTCATTCTCACACCCACTTTTCTCTTTAAAACTCACTCATCCTCCTCCCCTCTCTCCAGAACACTCATTCTTATTATTGCACTCTTTTCTCCTCACAAGAGCAAACCTCTTCCCGAAGCTTTCCCCGCGTGGCCGAGCTCCCCCGGCCCAACGCCGTACGGCCTCCTCTTCCCGGCCAACCGTCGACCCCTCTTTTCCGATGCCGTCCAGCGGAGCCGCGCCCACACCCCACCGGCCTCCACCGTCGGATCCCGCTCGCCCCCCCTTCGCACGGCCAACCCCAGCACCCGGGCCCGCGTGGCCGAGCCTCCCCGCGCCCCTTGCGCGCCTCTGGCTGAACCCGGCCAGCCTCCGCCCCAATGCACCCCGCGAGCCAACCCCCTCTCTCCCCTGACTCCCCTCGCCGAGCTCACTCCGCCCAACCGCGACCCGCCGGCCTCCCGTCGACCGATCCGCCAGCCCCCGCGCCCTTCGCGCCCCTGGCCGCTGCCTCCGGCCGACCCCCCGGATCCCGTAGCCGTGCACCCCTCCGGTTAGGCACTTCCTTGGCCCGACCCCAGCCCTGATCCACTGTTCTGTGGCAGCGTTGCCGCTGTCCGCTGCTGTCCCAGCGCCCCGATCCGCGTTCTGGACTTTCTGTTCCCGACCAGGAGCTGGATTTCAGTTTGGACGCTGTCCCGGGATTATATTTGCTGTCCGGATCTCCATTCTTTCTAGTATTATCATCTGAGAGCTCTAGCCGAGCAACCTGAGGTATAACCCCTGTCCCGCCCATTTTTATTCTAGTCTATGATGAGAAATGGTCCCGGTTCCCTTTGGGAATTCGGTTTTAGCGACGTCGTATTTTTTCCGAACCTTCGGAAAGGTTCTGTGGATTATTTTGGATTTCCTGAATATTTCGGGAAATTGATTTTTGGTATGTTTTGGCTTTCCGGATTTTTCCGGTAGCGTTCTGTGATTTTTGGGTTGGAATCGGACTTCCGAAAATTATTCTGGTCGTTCCGATTATTCTGTGGATTGGTTGTGTATTATATATATACATATTTGGGTTTCCCTGGTTTGGGATTTGCAGGAAAGTATCGGTGCTATTTTCCAGTTTTTTGGGTTGACCAAAAACAGAGGAGATGCTGCCATTTTTCGTAAATTTTAGATTATTTTAAAAATGAATTTAAAATGGATTCGGAATTTTATTTAATATTTGGTTTTGGACGACGACCGTATCGGTCAATAGGCCCCGACTAAGTGCAAACGAAACCGGCTTCGTCCGGACGTTGAGGCATTAGCCCAGTTGAGGATTGGACCATATCTGAGACTCTATATTTTATCTTTATTTTTACTATTTAATTATGTTATATTTTTATTCATATTTAAAGTTTAGGACTAACGGCAGTTTTTTCTTATTTCAATTTATGTAAATAAATGTAATGGGCATAAGCCCAGCTGGCTGTGGTCTGTAACTGTATTTGGTAGCTTAGATTTTGTTATTTCTGGTTTTGCGAGTTTTTGTATTAAACGAGTAAAATCGAATAAAAAGTATTTTCGTATAAAAAATAATTAAGATTTTCTCACCTAAAATCTATCAGTTTTATTATTAATTAAAAATCATGTATTTCTCACTAAATAAGAAAATTAGTTTTATAATAACTATGAAAATACAAAGTTTTAATAATTAATCTGGTATCGACGTGTCTTTCAAAATACAAAGTATAAAACGATCTTTTCCCTCGAATTAAATCAACGCACTAATAATCGTGTTTTCGTGTTTTGTTAAATAAAGAATTAAAAATTGGATTAGGACACAGATAGAGATTTCAACTAGCGTAGCTAGATTGGTAAACCTAGAATCTGAGTCAATTTCTCGAATGTAGGAATTCGAGGACGATTCTGAATTCCTATCTCGAAGTCTTCAACCTCTCCAGTCAAATTCATTTGAGGCAAGTATAGTTTTGTTAGTTTACAGTTATTTTAATAATCGTTTTACTGCAAGTTTAAACTACTATGCAAACACGAAACTCTCTCTGAGAGCACTGTAACTACTGGGGACTGGGGGAATAGTGTAATGAGTATGACCATACTGTAACTTTACTGTAACAAATCCCATATCCTTTACTGTAACAAACCCAAGCCGGTCATATTTCATTGCCTGTTCAAATCACAATATTTTACTGCTGAAAACTGTTCATTTCTAAACTGTTTAAAAGTGCATGATTCTATTATTATTTAACTGTTTAAATTAGCATGAATTGTACTTTGCTCCCTCCTGACTGGAGATAACATTTTAGGGAACATTGAGGATGCTGAGCTGTTATACTATACAACAGCTAATTTGACCCGGTTCTGTACCCTGTTGGAGGACGCAGGACTTGAGGCCGGCGAACCTTAGCTATATTTTCTGTTTCTAGATTTGTTGTTTAGAATTTTGTAATTTGACTTCCGCTTTTAATTCAGTTCTTTCACATTCCAGTTGTACTTATTTCAAGTTTAATAAAATTTATTTCTGAATTTTGAGTTGTGACAAATTTAGATGTTGTTGTGGATTACCTGCTAATGGAACAGCTTAGTGCCGCCGTCTCAACAACGGTGCAGGCTGGGCATGATCCGGTTCGACCCAATTATTTGGGATCGGGTCGTGACATGTTTTTAGTGGTGGCCCATGCAGGTTCAAACAACAACTTAGAAAAATATACTTAGAAACAATTAGAACACTAGAACATTGATTTGTCACAACATAGGTCCGAATTATTATAAATAAATATTTTTGTTTGATTATAGATTGGTAGGTTACCTTGCTTATGTGTGCATCCTAAACCTTCCAGAGAATGGCCATTGACAAGACCAATCCTGCTGGTGATGAGGTGTTATCTCCGGATCATACCCCATCTCCTCAACCAAGTCCAGGGTTTATTCCCTCGCTGATTGACCATCCCCATGATGCATCCAGTGAAGTTTTTACTACACTGGCAAATCCTATCTCTTCTCAAACTGAGTTGTATTTCCTTGGTGGAGTATCCATTCCTGTTGCTCCACCAGTACCAGCAAACACCTCCCAAATGGTTGCCCTATTCCAAGAAATCCTGGAGTTCTAGAAAGCTCAAGTTAAAGCCCAGCAGGAACAGATGAATATCACGAGAGAAGACATGAAGAATGTCAATAATAGCCTTAGCTGCTCCAACCAAGTTAGAGCGGAACCTCACCCTAGGAGGTATACCCCTGAATCTAGAAGATATTTGGGTCCCATCAAGTACTCTACTTTCCGGCAGTCTTGTCGTAAGAGGCTATTGGCTTGTGAATACTGCAAGAGGCCTGGTCATCAGACCGTTAGTTGCCGCAAGAGATTGGGACAATGTTTGGCATATGGATCCGCTGAACATCGGGTAAAGGACTGCCCTTATCTTTCCATCAAACCAGAACACATATCCCAGCAACACCTGTTAGGCCACAACCTAGGGGCTCTTCCTATCCAGCAGACCTTGCCTCCTACTATAAGGCATGATGCAGACTCGAGGTTCATAGAAGAGGAAGCAGTTGGAGACTGCTCATGCAAGAGCCAGAACCATAAATTAGTACCTAGGACTGCTGAATAGCATTATTTAGTCATAAAAGGTTGTAACAAGATGTCCTTGGATCAATCATGAGAGCTTTGCTATAATTCTCCACATGAATAAACATCTTAGTTACCTTTATGGTAGATGTTTTCCCTGATAGTCTTCCTGGATTACCCCAGACCTAGACATAGAGTTCACTATTGACCTAGTTTCCGGCTCTCCTTTATTTTTAAGGGATGCTACAGAGTCAACCTGACGGAGGCCAAGGAGATGAAGGATCGAATCAATGAAGTTCTAGGATTTACCCAAGATGGAACTTCATCCTTGGGAGCGTCAGTCTTGTTAGTGCACAAGAAGGATGGAACAGTACGGATGTGCATCTACTACCGGGCGCTAAACAATCAAGAACAAGTACCCTTTGCCCCGGATCGATGACCTATATGATCAATTGAGCAGAGCCCTTTGCCCCTTCTCCCGCGGTATTCATGAACCTCATGAACAAGGTTTTTCATGAATATCTGGATCAGTTTGTTGTTTTCATCGATGACATATTGATCTACTCGAAGACGGAGGAAGAGCATGAAGAGCACTTGAGGAGAGTACTGAGTACCTTGAGTAAGGAGAAGCGGAGAAGGAATTTCGGTGGATCCGAAGAAGATAGTCGTTGTTGAGAAGTGGTCTACCCCAAGCTCAGTTGCTGAAATCAGGAGTTTCTTGGGCTTGGCTGGCTACTACCGAAAGTTCGTGAAGGATTTTGCCAGAATTGATGAGCCGATGACGAAGCTCACTCGGAAGAATGAAGAGTTCATCTGGACAGAAGATTGCCAAGCATCATTCGAGGAGCTGAAGAAGAGACTTACCACTGCACCAATCCTTGCGCTACCCGCAGGAACTGGTGGTTGCTCAATCTACAGTGATGCTCAGGTAAAGGACGGGGTTGCGTTCTTCAACAACATGAAAAGTGATTGCTTATGCATCTAGGCAATTACGGACTCATGAGAAGAACTATCCCACACATGATTTAGAGCTTGCAACGATGGTATTTGCATTGAAGTTATGGAAGCATTACCTCTATGGAGAGAGAGTGAAAATATATACAGACCACAAAAGTCTGAAGTATATTTTCACTCAGAGGGAGCTGAACATGAGACAAAGAAGATGGCTGGAACTGATGAAGGATTTTGACATCGATCTACAGTACCACCCGGGTAAGGCTAATGTGGTCGCAGATGCACTTAGTCGATACCCTATGGCGATGTTTTTGACCAAGGAGCGGCACCTGTTAGAGGACATCGAGAAGCTTGGACTGGAGATTTTACTGCCTGGAAGGAAGGAGCTGGATGCTGATCCATTGTTGATGAAGTTGCAAGTGAGCTCGAGTCTGATGGACAAAATCAGGAGACGTAGTTTCAAGACGAGACACTTTGCAAACTTAGAGGTCAAGTGCTGGCAGGAACATTTGAAGGATTCTAAATCGCCAGTGACGGAGCGCTGAAGAATGGTACGAGGCTTTGTGTACCAACTGGCGAACTAAGGAACGAGCTGGTGCAAGAAGCGCACCAGTCGCAGTATTCCATACATCCTGGAGCCAACAAAATGTATCGAGATATGCGTAACATTATTTGGTGGTTTGGAATAAAGAAAGACGTGACCAGGTATGTTGCTAGATGTTTAATTGCTCAACCAGTGAAGGCCAGCAGACAGAGACCAGCAGGACTATTCAGCCGCTTGACATTCCGGAGTGGAAATGGGAGCACATAACAATGGATGTTGTGTCGGGACTGCCTCGATCCCAAGGAGGGAAGGATGCCATTTGGGTTATCATGGACTGACTGACGAAGTCAGCTCACTTTATCCCCTTCAAGGTTGGTCTATCCACCGAGAAGTTGGCAGCACTGTACATGCGGCACATCTACCGGATTCATGGAGTACCGATGGACAATCAGAGAGGACAATTCAGACGCCTGAAGACATGTCGAAATTTTGTGTCTTAAAGTTTAGAGGGTCTTGGGAAGATCATTTGCACTTGGTAGAGTTCTCTTGCAACAACAATTACCAAGCCAGCATTGGTATGATCCTATTTGAAGCTCTCTATGGACGTCGTTGCCATACACCACTTGCATGGGACGACGTAGGAGAAAGAGTACTGCTGGGTCCAGAAATGGTAACTGACGCAGTAGAGAAGGTGAGAATGATCAGAGACAAGCTCAGGATTGCCCAAGACAGACAGAAGCATTGGGTTGAAAGTAGTCGTCGACCAGTGGAGTTTGAAGAAGGAGATAGCGTTTCGGTGAAGTTTTCTCCTACCAGAGGAACAATCAGTTTTGACGGAGCTGGGGATTGAGGCCAGGTACATCAGGCCATTTGAAGTTTAAGACGAGTCGGAAGTAGCGTACCGGTTAGTTCTACCAGCTAATCTTGAGAGTGTGCACAACGTCTTCTACGAATCACAGCTCAGACGCTATATTCCGGATCCGAGTCACATATTGGACAATTCAGAGCTGAAGATTGGACTCAACCTTTCAGTGCCAGAGAAACCAGTTGCAAGCGTAGTCAGAAGTGAGAAGAAGATCAGAATTTGAGCCATCATGTAAACTCCTATTCCTTATCTTTTCGTTCTAAACTTGACTGATGCTGCTAAATTAGCCTAGTTTTGCAAGCTATCTTTTTATCAAGCTTGATCATGACGGTATTTTATTGGGTGCACCCTCTAAAATATTGTCTAATCAGGATCGGTGCATGATGGTCTGATCAACCTCGTGTACTTTGGTTCGCTTTTGTATTTTTCTACATGGATGATATCATAAATGAAACTTGTCCCTAAACCATCTCATTCACGACTGCCTTGGAAATTCTTATTGTTGGACCTGAGTTACGGGCGTAGTACCCGTACCTGTTTGATTCTCCTACCCTGCCTTTAATTTCGAGGACGAAATTTTCTAAGGAGGGAAGATTGTGAAACCCATTTTCTTGTGAATAAATTATTATCAATATTTCTATTATTATTATTATTATATTATTATATTTTTCAGTGTCAAAAAATTATTTCAAAATAAATTAAACAAGGATTTTTGGTTGAACCCAGACCCGAGCCTGAGCCCGAACCCAACTCCTTTTAAATCCTGATTGGGTTAGTATTAATTAAAAAAAATATATATTCTTTTGTGCTGGTCACGAGGACCAGCACAACCCCCATTCCCTTTTCCCACGTTCAAAGCTCCTACTTCTTCTCCCCACCTCTCTCCTCTACTTACTCCCAGCCTTTCATTCTCACACCCACTTTTCTCTTTAAAACTCACTCATCCTCACCTCCCCTCTCTCCAGAACACTCATTCTTATTATTTCACTCTTTCCTCTCACAAGAGCACAACCCTCTTCCCGAAGCTTTCCCGCGTGGCCGAGCTCCCCGGCCCAACGCCGTGCGGCCTCCTCTCCCCGGCCAACCGCCGACCCCTCTTCCCTGATGCCGTCCAGCGGAGCCGCGCCCACACCCCACCCCTCCGCCGCCGGATCCCGCTCGCGCCCCCCTTCGCGCGGCCAACCCCAGCACCCGGGCCCGCGTGGCCGAGCCTCCCCGCGCCCTTGTGCGCCTCTGGCCGAACCCGGCCAGCCTCTGCCCCAGCGCGCCCCGCGAGCCAACCCCTCTCTCCCCCGACTCCCCTCGTCGAGCTCATTCCGCCCAACCACGGACCCGCCGGCCTCCCGTCGACCGATCCGCCAGCCCCGCGCCCTTCGCGCCCCTGGCCGCTGCCTCCGGCTGACCCCGTCGGATCCCGTAGCCGCGCGCCCTTCCGGTTAGGCCGACTTCCCTAGCCGCGACCCCGCGCCCTGATCCACTGTTCTGTGGCAGCGTTGCCGCTGTCCGCTGCTGTCCCAGCGCCCCGATCCGCGTTCTGGGACTTTCTGTTCCCGACCAGGAGCTGGATTTCAGTTTAGACGCTGTCCCGAGATTATATTTGCTGTCCGGATCTCCATTCTTTCTAGTATTATTCATCTGAGAGCTCTAGTCGAGCAACCTGAGGTATAACCCCTGTCCCGCCCATTTTTATTCTAGTCTATGATGAGAAATGGTCCCCGATTCCCTTTGGGAATTCGGTTTTAGCGACGTCGTATTTTTCGGAACCTTCGGAAAGGTTCTGTGGATTATTTTGGATTTCCTGAATATTTCGGGAAATTGGTTTTTTTGTATGTTTTGGCTTTTCGAATTTTTCGGTAGCGTTCTGTAATTTTTGGGTTGGAATCGGACTTCCGAAAATTATTCGGGTCGTTCCGATTATTCTGTGGATTGGTTGTGGATTATTATATATACATATTTGGGTTTCCCTGGTTTGGGATTTGTAGGAAAGTATCGGCGCTATTTTTCAGTTTTTTGGGTTGACCAAAAACAGAGGAGATGCTGGCAGATTTTTCCGTAAATTCTAGATTATTTTAAAAATGAATTTAAAATGGATTTCAGAATTTTATTTAATATTTGGTTTTGGGCGACGACCGTATCGGTCAATGGGCCCCGGCTAGTGCAAACGAAACCGGCTTCGCCCGGACGTTGAGGCATTAGCCCAGTTGAGGATTGGACCATATCTGAGACTCTATATTTTATCTTTATTTTTACTATTTAATTCTGTTTATATTTTTATTCATATTTAAAGTTTAGGACTAACGGCAGTTTTGTCTTATTTCAATTATATAAATAAATTGTAATGGGCATAAGCCCAGCTGGCTGTGGTCTGTAACTGTATTTGGTAGCTTAGATTTTTGTTATTTCTGGTTGTGCGAGTTTTTGTATTAAACGAGTAAAATCGAATAAAAAGTATTTTCGTATAAAAAATAATTAAGATTTTCTCACCTAAAATCTATCAATTTTATTATTAATTAAAAATAATGTATTTCTCACTAAATAAGAAATTAGCTTTATATTTAAAACTATGAAAATGCAAAGTTTTAATAATTAATCTGGTATCGACGTGTCTTTCAAAATACAAAGTATAAAACGATCTTTTCCCTCGAATTAAATCAACGCACTAATAATCGTGTTTTCGTGTTTTGTTAAATAAAGAATTAAAAATTAGATTAGGACACAGATAGAGATTTCAACTAGCGTAGCTAGATTGGTAAACCTGGAATCTGAGTCAATTTCTCGAATGTAGGAATTCGAGGACGATTCTGAATTCCTGTCTCGAAGTCTTCAACCTCTCCAGTCAAATTCATTTGAGGCAAGTATAGTTTGTGTTAGTTTACAGTTATTTTAATAATCGTTTTACTGCAAGTTTAAACCACGATGCAAATACGAAACTCTCTCTGAGAGCACTGTAACTACTGGGGACTGGGAAATGTAATGAGTATGACCATACTGTAACTTTACTGTAACAAATCCTATCCTTTACTGTAACAAACCCAAGTCGGTCATATTTCATTGCCTGTTCAAATCACACTGTTTTACTGCTGAAAACTGTTCATTTCTAAACTGTTTAAAAGTGCATGATTCTATTATTTATTTTAAATGTTTAAATTAGCATGAATTGTACTTTGCTCCCTCCTGACCGGAGATAACATTTTTAGGGAATATTGAGGATGCTTAGCTGTTATACTATACAACAGCTAATTTGACCCGGTTTGTACCCTGTTGGAGGACGCAGGACTTGAGGCCGGCGAGCCGAACACTTAGCTATATTTTCTGTTTCTAGATGTTTAGAATTTTGTAATTTGACTTCAGCTTTTAATTCAGTTCTTTCACATTCAAGTTGTACTTATTTCAAGTTTAATAAAATTTTATTTTCCGAATTTTGAGTTGTGACAAATTTAGATGTTGTTGTGGATTACCTGCTAATGGAACAGCTTACTGCCGCCGTCTCAACAAAGGTGCAGGCTGGGCATGATCCGGTTCGACCCAATTATTTGGTATCGGGTCGTGACAATCTGGAAATTTCAGACCTTGAATCCACCTACAAAGCCTCATTTTATCTCCTTCTCCAGTGAGAAAATTACCTTAGGCTGCTTCAACTTTCCATTTCTGTCCTCTATCAAATGCAATACAGGACGTCTACATATTTCTTCCAAGTCCAATCTAGTTTGGATTGTCTTTCGTCTTCCCCTTTACGTCCATTACAGTATTAATTATGTTGTCAAACACATTCTTTTCGATATGCATGACATCAAGGTTATGTCTAATCAGATTGGTGCTCCAATATGGAAGATCCCATAATATACTCCTCTTCGTCCAGTTATGAGTGCGACCAAATCCGTCACACTTGTAGCCCGTAGCAGGCTGCTCAATAGCTCTTGGTAAATCTTTTACCTCTTTCCATATCGTTATCCGGGCCACCTTGGCGGAGGATTAGCCTTCTCCACAATGCCAGCACGAAAAGCAATCCTGTTCCTCCGGACGGATGATCCTTCGGCAGAAATTGTCGATGACAATCGAAGAAGCACAGTTTGCCTCCGTGTTTCAAACGGAAAGCCTTAGTACTGTCCATAATATGGACATGAAACGACCATGCGTGCTCCATCCAGATAACATTCCATAGGCCGAAAGTCGATGATGGTCCACATAAGTGCTGTCCGCATCTGGAAATTTTGTTTTCTAGATACATCGTACGTGTTGGAACCTACTTACCACAGAGATTCAACTCATCAATCAATGGCTGTAAATATACATCGATGTTCCTTTTCGGATTGTTTGGACCTGGGATAATAACGGTGAGGAACATATACGGAGTCTTCATGCACATCTAAGGCGGTAGATTGTACGGGATGACGATCACAGGCCAACACGAATACTGGGATCCCGAAAGTCCGAATGGGGTAAAACCGTCTGAGCAGAGACCCAATCTGATATTACGCGGATCAGAAGCAAAATCTGGATACTCTCGATCAAAGTGCTTCCATGCTTCTCCATCAGATGGGTGATCCAACGCTCCTTCGGTATGTTCCCGCTTATGCCAACTCATATTTTCTACAGTTTACTTCACCATAAACAACCGCTGCAACCGCGACGTCAACGGCAAGTAATGCATCGAAGAGGTAGGCTTCCTGGCACCGACAGACTTTCCTCTACCACATGCCTTGTAGCGATCGATACCACAAAATCTGCCGGCATCTTCATCATTGTCGACTTTGTAGTACAAGAAGCACCCGTTGCGACAGGCATTTTTTCGTATCTCATCCAGAGCGATCTAACCATCCTCTTAGATCGGTAGAAGTCTTTAGGCAACTTCGCACCCTCAGGCAATATTTCTATAAAACTCCATAAGACGGTTGTAGCAATCTTACGACATGTTAAAATCGGACTTGATGCTCAACAATCTTGCCACCTCCAACGGTGAATGATCCTCACAACCAGGATATAATGGAGTCCTTGCATTCTCCAGCAACTCCATGAACTGTGCAGCATCGGGGTTCGGTGCCTCCTCAGGTGCATCATGATCATCCGGATCGAAACTAGGCTCGGCCGCGTCAAAAACCATGTTCACTAACCCATCGTCGTAAGGAACGTTGTTGTGGACATCCACATAAGGCTCGTACTCGATGCTAAAGATACAAGTTCTCCGTGCTCGCTCCACTGATAGTAATTCGGCGTGAAACCCTTCGAGTATAAATGATACGTGACATCCACTTCTGAATGATATTTCAAGTTGCGACATCTCACACACGGACACTTAATTTTGGTACCGTCCATGTACTGAGGGAACGCCTTGGCAAACTACAGGAACTGGTGTACACCCTCTATGAATTTATCCGCACCGCACATGTCATCAGGATGACGGTTGTACATCCACGAACGATTCTGCAGATAGTAATTCAGCTCCATATCCATTTGAGGATAATTCTGTAAGATAGATACATGCACATTACAGTCAGTGAATGAATGTTAAGGCAGTTTAGTTATGGGTGCACAATTTAGATAGAGGTCAGTAGAGAGTGACAGTTTAGAGAAAACTGAGATTATTGGTGAGGTATAATTGTACTTGTAGGAGTACACGACACCAACTGTCCAATATCGACCCTTTGGGTCTACAAGTTACTTCACTCAGTTTGTCAAGATAAGTAAAACTTTTTAAATTAATACCCAATATCGACCCTTTGGCCTGTGCTTGAGCAGTATCCTAACTCAAACTATCTATCCTAACTAATAAATTAATATCCTACTTTAACATCTACTAACTCTAATATTCCTTCTAACATAAACTAATATCCTAATCTTAACTAACCATTTAACTGAAACTAATATCTAAACAATGCTAATCATGAACTAACACCCTAACCAAGTCCACACTGCTCAAGCACGGGCCATAGGCTAAGTTATAAGGCAAAATGCAGGCAACTGCCTGTAGCTACAAGGCAAAACCAAATGTTGACGGTATATATACCGTCAACATTTAAAAAGTTTACTTGTCTTGACAAACTGAGTGAAGTAACTCTTATAGACCCAAAAGGTACTCTATACACTCTTACTTATACAAGCCTTTTAAGCAATCAGCGTTATGCTAGATTTCCGAAAAAATCTATAACTCTGATAGGCCTAAAAGGCTTGGCATAAGTAAATTTAATTTCTAGAGAATGGTTCAAAATACTGTACCAATCATACCTATATTTCTAAGATACTCTATACACTCTAGGTACTAGGACTGAACTAACGCTCTAACACTATAATGACACTCACTCACATATACCCACTCTTACTTAGGAATACTAAGATCGACACATACTAAGATCTACACATACAGAAAAGAGAATAGCAGGGAGTTTCTCTCCTAGACCCTCAATTTATAGGTACATGCTAGAGCACTGTCAGCCATAGATGATGCTCTGATTTTCAAAAAATCATGCGTCGATGACACTTCAATTGAAAGCGATGAATCATGCACCTTGATTCATGTGACATGCGACTATTAAGTGCAAAATAGATGCCTCAATTTTTGCGTCAATGCGCCAACATCGCTCAAACTTTCAAAAGATTGTCTGTTCATGATCACATTGGTTTACCCCTTTTTTTGGTACTTCAACAACCTCATTTTTTGCTTAAAAACTTATACTGTATATATGAGGATGGAAAGGGAAGAGGGAGAGTAGGCCCCTTATAGAGAGCTTAGTCATGTTTTAAGGGGGTGGCTTATCGCACAAGTGTCCATGACATAAAGGTGCATGGGTGCTCACGCGGGTAAATGTGTTTGTTCTCGCCCGCAGTAATAGAACAAGCACGCACGTGTTCATTTATAGATCTGGTGCGCCCCTAGTGGTTGTGTTTCTCAAGAACATAAACGCGTATGCGGGTGGGTTTAGTACGGGTGTGCGACTAGCGGTACATAGGTATATGTGCTCACCCATGACTAAGAACAAGTGCAAACATGTGCATGCCCAAACAAAGATAACGTTTATGATCGATCATAAAAATGACCTTGGATGCGCTAAAATCAATCGAGAATCGAATTAAAACCGATTTAGATTTTTTTCCTATTGAGTTAAAAACCAGAACTTACAAGTCTTAGTCTTGGGTTCTTAGCGACCATCTTGCTAGAGTTGTTACTTGGTCAAGAGGATGTTATTTTAATTATCCTATTTTTTGATGGGCTCATCTTTGGACTAATAGGTTATGTTCCCAAATGTTGATCCTCAAAATTATGCTAGGTCTCGTGAAGTATACCAATTCTTAACGTTATTATTATTATATTATTATTATTATTATTATTATATTATTATTATTATATTATTTACACACCCACCGACACTCTAACAGTTACTAACACTCCGACCTGAAAACTACCCTAGTGGTGATTACCAAGTATGTTTTATTTTCTTGTAGTGGTGTGTGTGTGTGTCGTGTGAGTCGTGTCTGTGTGTGTGCATGTCGTGTATGTCGTATCGTGTCTGTGTCAGCACGTCAGGAGGAGGGAGTTAGGGCTAGGGTTTACCTGCCTTGGTCGGAGTCGGGTCGGGGTCGTCGGGGCTGGAGCAGCGGTGGAGACGGGTTGGCATCAGAGTCGGGTCGTCGTCGACGAGGAGAATCAACGGTGGAGTGGGGACGCCAGAGGAACGGGGGTCGCCGCAGGGAAGGGGGTCACCGCGGGGAGGGGTAGCTGGAGGGACGGGTCGCCGGAGGGAGGGTCCCCGGAGGAGAGAGAAAGGGGGAGAGAAATTTGGGGAGCGGAAGATTGAAAATTTTGGGTGAAAGAAAATAAAAGATCGATCGGGTGGAACCCTATGAAACATTTTTGCGACGTCCACAAAGGACGTCGCTAAACGTCGCTATTCAATAAAAAATGGCGTCGTCCCTAATGTGGAGTCGCAAAATGTCGCTGAGTTAAACAAAACAGCGACGTTCTGCGACTAGACCGCGACATCAGCTTTCCAGAGCATAATGTGTGACGCTAACGGTCGCTAAATGTCGCTGATAGTGACGTTCAGCGACGTTTTTATACAACGTCGCTAAATTCACAAATATTACCGACGTATATGACTTGCGTCGCTAAATTTGTCGCCAATATAACTTATTTTGGTAGTATTTGGACGCATTTGAATCTCAAAGGTAAATAGCGTGGACCATGAAACAAGTGAGCCATCCCTCTTATAACTGGAGATCATGATTCTTAATGTTACATGTGAGAAACTTGACCCAAATGTCAACACAGTTAACATATTGCCAACAATAAACTTTCTTCAGCTCATCCTGCACCAATAAACAAGTGAACAGAACACCATTAAAATATACATTTAAAAGACCATATGACTTGGATTGCCATAAAATCTTACTAAATCAAAGTATGCAAATATGTAACTTTGGATCGCCACCACAAGCCTAACATGAAATACAACATAAGATCGGTATTTACTGTATTGAATGATGTTTTACCATTTTGCAATAACTCAATTTGTTATTAAGGAGTAAATTTAAATATATCATGCAGTAAAACTCTGGATGTTTTAGCTCTACTAACCTTTTTCTTCGTGGTAAGTACCCGTCTCAATATATTTGCCAGGTACTACAGAGACGCGAGATCGAACTTTCTGAAAGCACTTTTCAATGTCCAGAGAATAAAGTTCCACGATGGAGTCTTTTAGAAAATCAAAAAGCTTCATATTCGTAGGCTGAATATACTTGCAATGTGCAATAAACGCTTTATATGTCTTGGACAAACAATTTTCAAGGCAGTCAGAATTTAATTGTGAAGCAATGCCTCGTAGAAGGACGAAAGCGGATAGGGACTGGCTCTCCTCACCAGTAACCCACAGATGAACTGTAACCTGTATCCAAGTGTAACATGATCCAAAAAAATATGGTCGAAATGGAGCAGAAATTTCATTGAGATGACATGATTAATAAACCTGCACTACTGTAGATTAGGATGGACTTATCTCACAACAGAACAAGGTATTAGTAGTGTAAATGGAGTAACTCTGATTCTGATACAGCATGTTGTACTGAAGACATAGCTAGTGCTAAGAACAAACAAAATAACATATGGCACTTCTCCAGAAATTTGGAAGCCATATAAATAAGGAGTACAGGAGATAATCATATAGGCATGTGTGCAGGGGCGGATCCAGGGGTGGGGTGGGTGGGGTGGGGTGGGGTGGGCTGGAGCCCACCCCAAAGATAATTTAATTTTTTTTCCATATAATTTTTTTTATATGAATTTATCTACTTCTTGTCCACCCAAATTTTTGTCAGCCCACCCTAACTATAATTTCTGGATCTGCCCCTGCATGCGTGGAATAATAAACGCATAGTTTCTATGTTAAAGAAGCATATATTGAGAAGAACATATAAATGTCACACTTATAAGAGGAACCTATATTCCTGTCAAAGCCTAATAACATATTTTTTACAGTTGATTACCAATTAACCTGAACAATAGTGAGATAATGGAGAAAGTGATTGTAATATACCAAGGTAAAAACATAATGCTAGTTACCATATTTGATCTTCAGCATGACAGGGCAAATCTGCTTTCAATAATTTTAGTTCATAATTTTGCAATATAATATTTAGTTCTCTACTTCATATAAGATGAGTGGCGATACCACAATAGATGGAAAATTTCCAGCATGAGAATATAAATCTGCATGCAATCAACTCATGGACAAGATGAGATAGGGGAAAACGTGCAAGTATTCCATGAATTTAAAATATGTAACGAGATGAACCTCCTTATTAACAAAGCGAAAACAGCAAAAAATAAAATCAAAGCTCCGAGCCAGGATAAGACAAAAATAAGTAACTGACAATTAGTAACTTGATACTGGAACACTAATCTTATATATCCCATTATTGAGAAATAATATCATATTCCGCTTCGTCTTCCTCATGGCGACTTTCTCCTTTCCTTTTTCTTAGGATTTTTTTACTTCTTATCATCTCCCCTTTTTCCCTTAATTTCGTCCATTCATCTACACATCTCATTCTCCACCATCTCCTTTTCCCTTAATTTATTCCATTCATCTACACATCTCATTCTCCACCATCTCCTTTAATGGATTCTGACCCTTCTTCTTCTTTTTCTGAAATTTTAGAAAAATTCAACACCCTTTTCTCCACATCTTCATCATCTTTCGATCATTCTTCTCGACATCAAGTTGCAATCCACAAGCAGAATGGCAACAATATATTTTCTTCAAGGTACTTACAAAAAAACGTTATCCTCCTCATATTATCATTGCTACTGTTACCAAAATGTGGAAGAGAAAGGGAACTATCAAGGTTGCAGAATATTTCAAGGGTTCCTTCTCTGCAAAATTTGATATTATTGATGATATCGAATTTATTATGGACAATGGTCCTTGGAAGTTTAACAATCACCTCATCATTCTTGAGCGTTGCCTTCCAAACAAAGTGCCTGGTGATTACCTATTTGACAGAACAGAGTTTTGGATCCAATTCCATGGCCTTCCAGTGAACCTACTTACCATTGATTTTATTTCAACATTGGCGGCCAAAGTAGGCTCTGTGAAGCCTATCTCTATCAATGAAGCTGCAAATTGGAGTCTATTTGCTAGAGCCAGGGTCAAAATCAATATTGCTTCTCCTCTCTTAAGGAGAATTCGAGTACCTATGGGCAACAATTCTTATTGTTATGTTGATCTCAGGTATGAAAGACTTACTAAATTCTGCTTATTTTGTGGCAAATTGGGGCATGGTGTTAAGAATTGTGAAACACAAAGATTTATCTTCTCTACAAAACAATGCCTGGACTGCTGAACAACAAGATCAGATACATCAACTTCTTAATAGAAGACTTGATTATTCCATATGTGTTTCTCATGCTATGAGATTTTCAAAAGTCTCCACTCCTAATGTTTCAAAGTCAAGGATTCATAATCCTGGAGAGTCTGTGTCTGATGCTCAACAAGTTGCTGATATTCCTGCTACCTCTTGCTCCATGGGTTATGATTCTCTTATTGCAGCTGTTCTTCCCACTGTCAGTACAGAACTGAACATTCCATGCTCGGCCTTCCAAACTCCGGTGACAGTTATTACATCACAACCACACTACCACCTCTCCAGTAACTACATCCATCCATATCCCGAATACCCCCTCCACTACTCCTGCAGTTACATCTTTAAGTCCACTTCAACAAAATGAATCATCAGTTTTATTACCCGTTTTGGAAAGCCCATTAATGGAAATTCCTAACATTGTGTTTCATCCATCTATTATTACATCCACAAGTATTGATCCATCAGTAGTAATTCCCAGGTCTCATAATCATTCATCCAGTAATGTAAATCCTCTCGTTAGTTGTACATTCACATCTCTGTTATCCTCCTTAATCCCTAATACATCATCTCCTGGTTCTAATATTTGTCATTCACCACCCTTATCATCCACACCTACTACTGCATTTCTTCCAGCCCACCCATGTCCTCCATTTTAAACACCACTTCCTCCATATCCTCTGTTTTACATAACACTTCCTCCATATCCTCTGCTTCCATATGTAATGCTAAGGATGTGGCTTTATTTCTTCCCAACATAACCCCCTCTACCATAACTCTATCTAACATACATATGTCCCCTACTGAAATTCTAATGCATATAATTCCTACTTCTAGGAATATAAGCAAACGAATTAGAGATCATTCATCTGCTGAAACTACTGATCATGATGTTACTAGACCAAAGAAAAAGTTGAATGCTAATTTGGTTGAAATGATAGGCGCGGCTAGCCTTGAACAGCCTCATGAGCCATGATTCTATCTTGGAATTGTCGAGGGTTGAGGAATGACCCGACAATTCGAACACTTAAATCATTCCTCCGTGCATCGAGGCCTGACATTGTTTTTCTATCTGAAACAAGATGTCGTCAACAAATGCTGATCATATTGCTATTGATCTTGGTTTTGACCATTACTATTCAATATCATCTAGGGGCCTATCTGGTGGATTACTCCTATGTTGGAAATCTGATATTAATCTGAGTATTATTTCTGCTTCTGGAAATTGCATTCATTGTGAGATCAATATCTCATCTGTTAACTGTTCTTGGAATATTTTATTTTATATGGTCCACCAAATGTGGTGGATAGAAGGATATTCTGGTCTAATTTGGAAACAACTATACATTCTATATCTGGGCCTTGGATATGTATGGGAGATTGTAATGCTATTCTGTGTGGTTCTGAAAAATGTGGAGGAAATCCTTCAATTTTCAGCACCACAAAGATTTTATCCAATGGTTCAATAATACTGCTGCTATGGATTTGGGCTATTCTGGGCCTGCTTTTACTTGGAATAACCGCAGACATTCCAAGTATAATATTGCTGAAAGACTGGATAGAGCCATGTCTGATACACTATGGCATTCTATATATAAAGCTTCTATTCTTCACCTTCCCTGTTTGAATAGTGATCATAATCCTATTTTGTTATTATTGGAACCTATCACTATTAAAGGAAGATGGCCTAATCGATATGAAGCTGCTTGGACTTATGAACCTGGGTTTAAAAAGACTCTTGCTACTTGTGGGGGAACATTCACTCCCAGGATTTTGGAAATAAGCTGAACATTCTACTTCCTAGACTTAAAGCATGGGGTTTCTCTAGATTGGGGAATATTGACAAGGAGATTAAACTTATTGAAGAAAATCTCCTTTCTATTCAGTCTCTTCCATGTTCAGATTACAAATTTGTTGAAGAACGAAAACTTCAAATGCTACTCAACAAACTTCTTATGCAAAAAGACTTATACTGGAAACAAAGATCTCATATTTCTTGGTTACGAGATGGGGACAAAAACACTCATTTTTTCCATTTATCTGCAACTGCTAGGCATCACAGGAATCTTATTCATACTATTACTAAAGACAATGGTGAAGTTGTGAACACTCAGAAGGATATTTCAGATGAATTTATTTCTCAGTTTCGTGCTCGGTTCACTAAATCCTACTAACCCTGTTCCTTTGCATATATTATCTGAGCTTCATAGAATCACTACTGCAGATAATGAAGGGTTGAGTGCCATTCCTGATGAGGAAGAGATTAAATTGGCAATTATGTGTTGGGCCCTTATAAATCCCCAGGTCCTGATGCTATCCCTGCTTTCTATCAAAAAAATTGGGATTTGATTGGAACAGAGGTAATTAATCTCATTCAAGCATATTTCTCTTCTACTGTTATGCCAAGGATGTTGAATCATACATACATTACTTTGATTCCTAAATCATCTTCCCCTTCTACTGCTAATGATTTTCGACCAATTGCTTTATGTAATGTCTTGTATAAAGTGATTTCGAAAATTCTTGCCAATCGATTACGTTCATTTCTTCCAAATCTTATAAATCCATTACAAAATGCTTTTGTTCCTGGGAGACACATTGGGGATAATGTTATTATTGCTCATGAGTTATTTCATTCCATTTCCAAATTTAGTTCTGGTAACAGTTCCTTTGCTTTGAAATTGGATTTATCTAAGGCTTATGATAGACTTGATTGGAACTTTCTTAGTCAAGTTTTATTTGGATTTGGTATTTCTGGGAAAACTCATTCTCTTATCATGAATTGTATTACATCCACTTCATTTGCTATCCTTGTGAATGGTATTCCTACTAAATCCTTCAAGCCTAGTTGTGGTATTCGTCAAGGGTGTCCTCTTTCACCTTATCTTTTCATTTTGTGTATGGAAATTTTCTCACAATTTATGCTTATCATGGAAAGGAATGAGTTTTATGATGGTGTCAAGATTCTAGATGCCCTGTTTCTTTTTCACATTTAGCTTTTGCTGATGATAATTTTCTCTTTGGAGATGCTCACTGCATAATTTGTTTCAAGCTAAAAATATCATTCAAACTTTTGAGCAATGGTCTGGTCATCGAATAAACTTCGATAAATCTTCAATCTTCTTTTCTAGATCCACTGACCCATATATGTGCCAATTGTATCGAAATTTATTGGGTGTTAAAGCTATGTCCTCCTCTGATAAATACCTTGGCCACAACCTTCAACTTTCCAAAAAGAGATTGAATACTTTTTCTGATTTGATTGTTAGCAGTAATTGTAAACTCCAAGGTTGGAAGAGGAGTTGTCTTTCCCATGCTGGTAGAACTGTTTTAATCAAATCTACACTTGCTTCATTACCTATTTATTACCTATCTTCCTATCTTGTTCCAAAGAAAGTAACTGGTACCATCTCTAAACAACAACGGGATTTCTGGTGGGGTGATAATGATGGCAAGAGGAAGCTTCACTTTACTTCTTGGGCTAAATTTACAAAGCCTAAGTTCCAGGAGGTCTTGGCATTCGTGATCCTTATATTTCAAATCTGGCATTGATTATGAAATTGGCTTGGCAATTCTTAAAGGATAAACAGTCCCTTTGGGTTCAAATGCTGGAAAGTAAATACTTGCATTCATCTTGTTTTTGGTCGGTGGCACCAACATCTACTGTTTCATGTGTTTGGTCTAGTATATTGATATGTAGAGAATTTCTGCATGGCAATATCATTTGGTCTGTGGGTGATGGTATAAATATTCATATTTGGGAAGATCCTTGGGTACCTGGACTGCCTGATTTTCGGGTAATTGGCTATCCGTTTGCTAAAGAGCAGGTGACTACTGTTAATGAATTGATCCACACACAAACAAATACCTGGAATGTTGACATGATACTACATTATTTCCTTCCCATGAAGCTGAGGCAATTTTCAATATCTCATTATCCAATTCTGGTTTATCTGATGCTCTTTATTGGAGGCATACCAAAGATGGCAACCTTACGACAAAATCGGCTTATCGAGTGATCCATAAGTCTCTCAACAGAGAGACAAATCTCTCTGGTTCATCTACATTTACTGAATGGAAGAAATTCTGGAAGAATTCTCATATCTGCCCTCGTGTTCTTCTTTTTGCCTGGAGATCACTTACAAATTCATTGCCTACTAAATCAAATATTCATCGAAGGGTTGACAATGTTGATGCAATATGCCCAATGTGTCAGGTATGTGAAGAAACTAATGATCATCTTATTTTGCAGTGTTCTATGATAAGAAATGCTTGGTGTCATTATTCTACATTTTCAAGACTTCTACTTCATCACTCAACAATTTCATCTTTCCTTACTGCTCTTCTTAATGAGGGGGATCAACAAGCTCTGTCATCATGCTTTTACCTTATGTGGGCGATTTGGAAAGCAAGAAATAAATTTATTTTTGAAGACAAGAAGATTGACATCAACCATATTTTATCTGAAGCAACTTCTCTGCAAGAAACATATGAAGTATACTATGCAGGATCCTATTCTGGAGTCTACAGCAAATTCGATCATTTCAAATCCAACTTGGCATCCACCATTGAACAACAACTTGAAGATCAATTTCGATGGTGCATTTCTTGATGGGAAAATGGCAGCTGCTGCTCTCTTAAGGGATGGTTCGGGTCGATTTCTAGGAGCTATTTCTAAATCTCAACATGGAGGTTCTTCAATTGAAGCTGAGGCATTGGGTATTCATCTTTCTCTTCTTCTTGTGGAACAACATAACCTTAGCAACACTGTTATTGAAGGTGACTGCAAACCATTGATCGACGCTATCTTATCGAAATTTGATACAATCATATGGTTAGCTCGTCATACAATTTGTTCTGCATGGAAGCTTCTTCTAACTGCATCCAATATTTCATACTCTTTTGTTCGAAGATCTGGCAATATATGTGCTCATCAACTGGCTTCATATGCTTTGCTGTTTAATCCTGTAAATATTCTTACTGTTCATTCTTGCATTCCTCCTTGTATTTATGAGGCTGTGAAAATGGACATTTCACTTTGTAATTTGAATATTTGAATGAATGAATATGATGTTTCTCAAAAAAAAAGAATATGAATATCCACATGCAATTGTCTTATTGAACAGACATAATACGGAAACGTTGAAGGTGCGTTTGAGCCGAGATGAGACAAAAACAACAAAATAGGTATAAAATAGGTACCTTGATGAACCTCCTTGTTAACGAAGGGAAAGCAACAAAAAATAAAATGGAAGGTCTGAGCCGAGATGAGACAAAAACAAGTAACTGGCAATCAGTAACTTGATTCAAGAGAAACAGACAACTCCTCAAATAAGACTTCATCAGTGGCCTAACAGTTTTCCATGTTGAAGTACTTTCCAACTTCATAAACTTTCCACGGAGCAAGAATCTGAGATCCAAGTCTTCTGCGGAAAATACCATCAGCTTCAGAAAGAACAAATGTCAATATCTTAGAGAACACTTCTTTATCGGGAATACTGTGCGGACACCCCACGGAATCAATCCCATATTGGTTAAATAATGCAGGTCCGGTTGGCTCTTCCGATACCAACCAACACCAAACATCCAATTGTACAGCTTCTGAGGATCTTTTTGTTGTGTGATGAGTTTAGGTTCTCACTAGTTGCATCTCCATTAGGATAATCCGTACCATCTTCTTTGTCAGAATACTGTAAAGGAACAGAAATTTCGGTGACATCATTTAACATCATACAATGTTAGTCCCTGGACGTAAAGTTAGAAGTAAACTCTTGTGACACGATTGTTGCACTTCAAAGAAAGGTGTAAAGCAGAAATCCTAGAAGAATCTGTAAACAAAAATAAAAAGATTTTTCGTTAAAGGTAGCGTACGAATAGTCTAAAAAAACTTTCGTAAAATAAACAATAATAGAAAAGCCTGCTGGGGTGTCAAGAACCCAGTGCTCAAAGCTAGATCCGTCCTCACGGTCAGCTTCCAGGAACCAGCAAGTTCAAAGAACTCTAGAACTCCGTTGATCTGCTCAAGAACGGACTGCTCGAAAAGTCAAGAAAGAAATACTGGTGGCGCGAGGAGCTACATGGGTCGCTGGAACACGAATGGGTCGAGGAACTCTCTCTGCTCTCGCATAGAATTTTTTCTTCTGAAAAGAATCAATCCTTTTCTGTGAGAAGAGAGGCCCTATATATAGTGTCCTGCTGTAACCGCTTAGATCCGCAATGTGCGCGACGATATTATGTCAGATCCGAAATCTCCGGATCTGATATCGCACGTTACGAAACAGTCAGAACGTGGACAGCCACGATTTGTGCGAATCAGCGCCACTGAGCGAGTTGCGCATGCCCAGCACAACCAGCGCCCCGCGCTCCCCGTGCGCCCTGCGCAACAAGCGCGCACTGCGCGCCCTTCGAACCCAGCGCAACCTGGACGCGCATCAGGGCACGCTCCTAGGCACGCAACTGGGCGCTCAACTGGCCCGCAACTTGGCAGCTCAACTGGCCGCGTAACTGAGCCGCGCACCTAGGCCGCGCAAGAGGCTCGTGCAACTTGAGCGCACTATGTGCCTAGCGACGATGCTGACGTGCTAAGTACAAAGTGCGTCAACAAAATGTCATATTACGCCTCATGTGCCCATGAGCCCGAGTCCGAGTCCTAGTCCGAGTCTGAGTCCGAGTCCGAGTCGCTAAGCCCCTATGGAACTTAGCTCCAATGGAAATTAATTTTCCAAGCGCAAAAAGCATGAATGTTTTACTTAGAGCCTTATCCTTAACTCCTAGTAAAATCACCCACATAGTTTCCTCCTTAGGGTCACCACCCCATATGCATATCCCAACAACACATACAAATATATGTTGAGATAACTCATGGTGCACTTTTCGTTTGGGACTAAACTTTACTAGGCATATTGAGAGCAAGCTCTCTTCATGTCAAGGAGCAATAGCACCAACAATCCCCACATATCTCAACATATATATATATGTGTGTGTGTGTGTGTGTGTGTGTGTGTGTGTAGGGTTGAGCGTTCTCCACAGTAACTGTCCATTTTGCGTTAGGATAGATGTCGCTGACGACTTGAATCTTCCTGCATGGGTTGAATAACAAGTGATACAAGAATGGACAACGCCATGAATTCTGCACCACAATTATAATTCTTTTCACTCACAAAGTGTAGCTACATATGCTTCTGGCTGCACATTAAAGGTCCTGTGCCAGTCTGGCTTGTATATAATTTTGGGCGTATATAAGTTTACCCTCAAGAGACGGCCTGATATCTCTTTCCATATACTATAGGTAAGTTCTTTATTTAAGAGATATGGTATGAAGCCTTGCGCTTCCTTATGGTGCTACGCCGCAATGACATGGCCTTAAGCCGAGGCATTATCCCTATCCGGAACCTCATCGTAGTGTCATACTACTGCAGCATGAGGTCACAGCCTCTTTGTAGTGTCATTCTATCCAGCATGAAGCCTAAGGCTTCCTTGTGGTGTTACGCTGCAACAACATGGCTTTCAAGGCCGAGGCTTTACCCCTACCTGGGTACCTTATCGTGGTGTCATGCCACTGTAAGATGGGGTCACCCTCCCTTTTGTAGTGCTGTCTACAACTCTTTAATTTCATCATACAGCATTAGGCTACCTGCCTATTTGCGGTGCTACGTCGCTATGACTTGGCTTGCAAAGCCGAGGTATTAGCCCTACTTGGGAACCTCATAGTGGAGTCATCCCACTGTACCATAGAGTTTTACTCCTTGTAGTGCTGCGCTACCGTGATTCTTTTAAAGCACACCAGGCACTCACTCTGTCTGAGAACGCATTAAGGCATTTAAGTCAATCTCTACACAGGATCCGTTTTTCGCAGAAAATATATAGTAGACAACAGTGGTTATGGGTTCGTAACCCTTCCATGTTCTCAAGAACAAGTACCTACTGTTACCTGATAGTTTTTCAGTCAGTGGTCCTCCCTTAAACCGAAAGTTAGATGTCTAGTAGATTTCTCTTTGAACTAATAATATAAAACTTTATGGTAGGATTACACAGACATACAATCAGAATGCCTTCAAGCCCATCTTCCCTGCTGTGTATTCAACCAGCTGGCGCTTGAGGCCCTTCGTGAACGGATCCGCCAGGTCCTCCTGACTCCGAACATCGATTACTGCAATGACACCTCACTTGATGAGATCGTTCACTGTCCTGTGCTTTAACCGTACAGTTCTCTTCTTTCCATGAAGAGATCATTTTATGCCACCGTCGCAGTTGTCTGGTTGTCGCAGTATATCGGTATCGCCGGTATTTGCACCGTAACTACTGGAAGATCATTCATGAGCTCCCGAAGCCATTCTGCTTTCTCGACTGCGGTATCAAGTACAAAGAATTCAGATTTCATGGATGACCGCGAAAGCATAATCTGCTTTTTCGACTTTCACGATATAGCAGCTCTATCCGTTGTGAAAATATATCCACCTGTGGACCTCTCGCTCTCCACCTCTGAGCATCAACTAGCATCACTGAAGACTTCTACTACCGGCGGCTCTCCGCTGAAGTACAGTGCATATGTTTAAGTCTTCTTGAGATATCTCATAACACGTTTCACAGCTTTTCAGTGCTCAATGCCTGAATTGCTAGTGAATCGACTCAGCATTCCCACGACGAAAGCTATGTCAGGTCTAGTGGCAGTAGTAGCGTACATCAAACTTCCGATGACGCTAGCGTACTCCAATTGCCTGACGCTTTCCATCGAGTTTGGCTCCAGCTTCTGGTCACTTCGGTACGGTGTATCAATTATAGAAAGATCATGATATCCGTATCGAGTGAGCATCTTCTCAATGTAATGAGATTGTGACAGTGCCAATCCAGTGTCGGTCCGGATGATCTTGAGTTCCAAGATAACATCAGCATCCCTCAAGTCCTTCATACTGAACTTTGTCGAGAGGAACTTCTTTGTCTCCGTGACACAGCTTATATCTGTTCCTAGGATTAGCATGTCGTCCACGTATCGAAAAATGTGACTCCTCTTCCGTCAGAAAATTTAGTATAGACACACTTGTCTGTTTCGCTGACCATGTAGTCGTTTGACCTTAGAACTTTGTCAAACTTCTCATGCCATATTTTGGGTGCTTGCTTTAAGCCGTATAGAGATTTCACCAACTTGCAGACTTTGTCTTCTAGGCCTCTGATGACAAATCCTTCTGGCTGTTGCATATAAATTCCCTCGTCAGCTCGCCATTCAGGAATGCTGTTTTCACATCCATCTGATGTATCACCAGCTTGTGTATTGCCGCAAGAGCAATCAACAATCTGATGGTTGTCATCCGTGCTACTGGAGCATATATGTCAAAGTAATCGATCCCCTATTTTGAGAAAACCCCTTGGCTACTAGCCTGGCCTTGAACTTGTCAATAGTTCCATCAGATTTTATCTTCTTCTTAAAGATCTACTTGTATCCGATGGGTTTTGCTCCTTCGGGTAAATTAACTAACACCCATGTGTGATTGGAGGTAATTGAGTCAATTTTATTGTCTATTGCCTCCTTCCAGAAGACAACATCTCTGGTTTTCATTGTCTCATCATAGGTAAGCGGATCTGCTTCCACATGATTGGTGACGAAGTCATCTCCGAAGCTCTTCGGCCTCCTTGCTCGCTTTGTTGACGGCTCAGCGAGTTCTGGTTCAATTATTGTTTCTCCACCAACAACATCATCTTGGACTACTGGCTCATATGAGATATCAGTCTCATTTGCACCTTCACCATTCTCCGAAATGTCTGAAAGAACAACATTTTTGTGTCTTGCAAACTTGTCTTCAAAGTATTCAGCATCGCAAGATTAGATGATATGATTTAACTCAATGTCAAGAAATCTTGGGGTATCTCTCTTCTCGACATATCCAAGAAGATCGCCTTCGTAGTCCTTGTCCCCAACTTCTGAATCTTCAGATCTGGGAGCTTCATTTAAGCCAGACACCCCCACACTCGAATGACATTTAAGTTAGGTCTGACTTTGAACCAGAGTTCATAAGGAGTTATGTCAGAAGTTGCATATGGCACTCTATTCAGATAAATGTGACCGTTAATGTAGCTTCTCCCCAGTAGCATTTTGGAAGATCTGCAGTTAGCACCATTGAGTTCATCATTTCTGTCAACGTACATTCTTTCTCTCTACTACTCCGTTAGATTGAGGAGAATACGGAGCAGTAGTCTCGCAGATGATTCCATGTTCTTTACAAAATGATGCAAATTCATAAGACCGATATTCTTCGCCTCGATCACTTCTCAACCTCTTAAGTTGTTGTCCAGTTTGCCGTTCAACTTCGCCCTGAACTCCTTGAACTTCTCGAACGCTTCGTCTTTAGATTTGAGCAAGTTGAAGAATGCATACTTAAAGAAGTCATCGATGAAGGTTATGAAATACTTCATTCCAGCTTTTGTAGAGAATTGTTTGAAGTCACATATCAGAGTGCACCAACTACAGACGATCTATGCTTCGATTGACCCGATAAAACGGTTTTCTTGTGATCTTCGTCTGAGCACATACTTCACACTTCTCTACCTTACCCCCACATTTGGAGATAAGTCCTAGACTAGACATTTTGTTTATTCTTTTATAATGTACATGTCCTAGCCTATTATGCCACAACTCAAGAGATTAATCAGAAAGAGCGACTGCATTAATTTTATTAGACTGGTTTACAAGCAAAATTATAAACATTCCTTCGGTTTGATAAGCCTTTCCGAAGTATGTTTCCTTCTTGGACATCACCATCTGACCACCATTAATGTCCATCCTCAAGCCTGCTATGCTTAGCAGGCTCCCTGAGATTAGGTTCTTGGCAATCACAGGAACATGCTTCTCTCCTTGGAGCGTCAGAGTGTTCCCAGAAGTGAGTTTCAGCTCCACAGTCCCGATCCCTAGAACTTCAACTTGGCCTGGTTCGCATGACAACTTTTTCAGACGTTGGCCGGTACGGGACAAACCATTCCTTGCCAGAACAGACATGGCACGTCGCGTAAGTGTCTATCCACCAGTCAGAGTCAGCCCCCACAGTAATGACCTGAGCGATCATTGTAACAATGTTAGAAACCAAAGAAACCTTAATAGGCTCACTTTTCTCTGATTGTTTAGGCTTGGATCTATTCACTTTTATAGTGGCCTTTCTTGCCACAATTGAAACAAGCCACGAGGGCTTGGACTTCTGATGCTTGAATGAAGGACCCTTCACTTTCAGATTAGTGGAGTCCTTCTTTTTGTGATGAGAAGTCGTCTGCTTCCCCTTGGACTCTCTTGTCTGTACCAGATTGGCCTTAGCCAATTGTTGGCAGAGTGTCCATCTTCTGTTGAGAATGCATCTCATCCTCAACATGGATCTCTTGTAGGAGATTTTCAAGCTAATGTCCAGCTTCTTCTAATGCATTCTTGCATAGAAAGTACTCCACATAGCAAAAAGTTTTGAGACGATCCCTCCAACGACAAACTTGTTGACGAGGGGCATTTTCTCGTCTTCTAGCTTCTGGCGCAACTTTAAGAACTCTTTCACCTGTGGCAGCATTGCCTTCTCGTCTTCGAAGAGCCACTTGTGGTACTTCTCAACGATGAAGATTTTTGACCTATTGTCGTCGTTTTCATACAACTTTCCCAAGGACTCCCAGATGTCCCTGGCAGAAGTTTTCTTGGAGTATGACTCTGCCAGGGAGTCTCCATTGCATTCAGAATCAATAGCCTACAGAGACTATTATCCCTTCTCCATTTGATGAGTTTGATTTATGTAGCAGCAATGGCATATGCTGTACTACCTTCTGGAATCGTCGGTCCTTCTGGAATTAGGTTCAGCCTTAAAACACATGATCGACGTCCACTAGTTGAAGATTGACGGTAATTTTCCTCTTCCAAATTTGAAAGTGTTCTCCGTCAAACTTCTCAGTTTGTTAAAGCTGGTCTCGGGGAGCGAGGTACGAGAGTTTTCTATCTTCTGTTCTAGCTTTGAGATTGTTAGACCCTGGGGTAAAGTCAGAAGTAAACTCTTGTGACACGATTATAGCACTTCAAAGGAAGGTACAAAGCAGAAATCCTAGAAGGACTCTATAAATGAAAAATCTAAATAAATTTTTCGATAAAGGCAGCGTACGAATAGTCTAAAAAGACTTTCGTAAAATAAACAATAATGGAAAAACATGCTGGGGTGTCAAAACACCAGTGCTCAAAGGTAGATCCGCCCTCACGGTCAGCTTCCAGGAACCAGCAAGTTCAAAAAACTCTGGAACACTCTGTTGATTGCTCAAGAATGGACTGCTCGAAAAGTCAAGAAGAAATACTGGTGGCACGAGGAGCTACAGGGGCGCTGGAACACGAATGGGTCGACGAACTCTCTCTGCTCTCGTATAGAATTGTTTCGTCTGAAAAGAATCAATCATTTTCTGTAGAAGATAGGCCCTATATATAGTGTCCTGCTAACGCTCAGATCTATAATGTGCACGCCAAAATTATGTCAGATCCCAAATCCTCGAATCAGTTATCACGTTACGAAATGGTCAGAATGGACAGCACGATCTGTGCGAATCAGCGCCACTGAGCAAGTTGTACGTGTCAGCACAACCAGCGCTCCCCGTGCGCCCTGCGCAACTAGTGTGCCCCGCAACCTGCGCAACTGCCAGTGCTACGCACCCGGTGAACCCAGCACAACTTGGGCACGCACTAGGGTCGCGCACTGGGCGCGCACCTAGGCGCGCAACTGGCACTCAACTGGCCGCGCAAGAGGCTCGCACAACTTGAGCACACTATGCTTAGCGACGATACCGACATGCTAAGTGCAAAGTGTGCCAACAAAATGCCACATTACGCCTATGAGCCCATGAGCCCGAGTCCGAGTCCGAATCGTTAAGCCACTACGGGACTTAGCTCCAATGGAAATTAATTTTCCAAGAGCAAAAAGTATGAATGCTTTACTTGGAGCCTTATCCTTACCACCTAGTAAAATCACCCACATGGTTTGTCACGACCCGCACCCTAGAGAGGGGCACGAGCACGTGGTTACGTCCAGCCTACGCCGCAGAATCGGCGGTAGAACGCTGTATATAGGGTCTATAAATACTACGACTAAAACATATAAATGTACCTGTACAGTATATACACTCCGAATGGAGGTGACATAGCAATACAGTCTCAATCACATAATCAAAACTAAGGTAGATAGCATAAAAAGAGATATGATAGATAAAATAGGAAACAAGTCCAAAATCACAAGTCAGAGCTAACACACAAACATCCATATCTCAGAAAATATATAATAGATACTACAACTGACAGTGCTAGCTGGCTCGCAGGCCAGGCAAACCTAACTAAACTAAGCTACTCAGGGTGAGCAAAGTCTAGTGGCTCTACCAACAAGCCACTGTCTAAGTCTACTCCGTCAGACTCTACCCCATTGTAGGTCGGGCAATCAGCCTCTGAATCATCTGTAAAATTTGTCAACGATATCCTGTCAGGAAAATGAGCAAGTACAAACACCAACAGCAGTTCCATATGAATTGATAAATTCTATAAGAGTGGAATAAAATACAAGACAAAATTAACTAGAAATATATATATCATGGTGTGAGTACTGAGAAACGACAATATGAATGTATATAGGGCGACTTGGGAACTGTTCGGAAAGCCGAGTTACAACCCTTAAACCAAACAAGGTCTGGGGCTGTAACCTTTCTCCCGAACAGAACTTAGTCACCACAGATAATAAATAAAGGTGCCTTGAATTATTAGTGCGTCATGTGATCGGCTTGGGAAACATGTTCAAGCTTTCCATCTGACCGGCTACGAACAAATAACAAGTGTGAAACAACAAGTGTGAAGATAAGGCCGGTCACCATGGAAAGTTGAGAACAATAGCTATAACAAGTGTCGAGTACAAGTGGAAACAACAAGTGGGTATTTTGATCACGCAACCACTAATAACTCCCCATCCCCGAATAGTATAAAGGATCCGGACATAACACGTCATGACACGGGGTTCGAAAGCAGGGGGCCAGCCCACTCCCAAGTCTATGTCTATACAAGTACAAGTAACAAATCAAGTCATGTACCAATATACCTAGTAATCTGGGAACAACAACTCATGACAGGATCCGACAATACTAGTCCGTAAAATATCGTGTCTGGAAATCAAGTAAGACACTACGACTGAATCGGATATAGCAGATATCAAGACAATAAAAACTATCAGTGAATGTACTCGCCTATGGTCCTGAGCTGATAGGGTGAACAGACGCTCAGAGTGATCACAGACCTAAAATAAGATACTATGAGTCAAACAGGGCTTAATACTGAAAAATGAAACTAATATAATCCATGAATGCAAGTCTAAGTCAAAACTAGGTCAATCTAGGTCAATCTAGGTCAAACTGAGTCATACTAGGTCATACTATTCATACTTGGTCATACTAGGTCACTGAGAGTCATTCCAAGTCAAACTAGATCGATCGGGATCAACGGTTGACTTACAGTTGACTTTTGGTCAAAAAGTCAACTCTGGTCAACTCTGGTCAACTCTAGGTCAACCCTAGGTCAAACTAGTCTAATATTGACCAACTGTTGACTTTCAGTCAACTGGTCAACTCTGGAATGGTTTCGGTCAAATCGGGTCGCTTAAAGACTAAGTTTGACTCTCGGTTGACTTTTGTTGACTTTTGGTCAAAAAGGTCAACCGACGTCAAAACTAGTCTATGAGTACCATATTTGATCATTACCAACCACGGGAATCAAGTTCTAACTCTATCTTAGGCTTCTAACACAAATATCCTATTTCTAGGCAAAACTAGTATTTACCCTTCTAAGGTAAATCCCGATACCTTGTCCAATACCAAGGAAACCCGCAAATACCCATGGTACTAGCCTAGACTTCTTAGGGTAGCTAGATATCAACCTATCTAAGGTTTACCTACCAAGAAAAATGGGTATCCTAGGTATCTAGGCTATGTTGGGATACGGGGTATTGATTTACCCTATTACCTATCCTATCTCATGAATTTTACCCTCTTCTCTACCACACTCATCTACACCACTCACTCTCGATACACTCCTATATTTATCACTCTCATAGGTTTCCTATAGGTTTCCTACTAGTTAGACAATAGGCTAACCTATAGGATACTAGTTTCCCTCACTAAGCTCTCACACACACACAATATCTCACAAATACACACATACACACAATGGCAATTTATGGACTGATTTAAGTGGACTTGTGGACTGATTTTTGTGGGTTTATGGGCTGTCATATAGTGGTGTTTGTGGCTGAATTTGAAGTGGTTGGGTGGTGGTGTTAGGGGCTGTTCTTGGACTGAATTTGTGGGGGTTTTTGTGGACTGTTAAGTGGGGTTTAAAGGGGTGTTTTAGTGTGTCAAATAGGACAGCCATGGGGGGATTTAGGGCTGTGTTTGGGGACAGTTAGAGGGTGCCATGGGGTGTTTTTGACAGTGTAATGACAGCCACTAATAGGGGGAAATGGGGGCTGTCCTTGACTGCAAGTAATGGGTTTAGGGGGCTGTTTTGTGGGTGTTAATGGACTGTAGGTAGGGGGAGAAATGGGGACTGCCATGGGCTGTTTAGGGGCTGTTCGGGACAGCAGTAGGGTGGTTTCTCCTCCCTCTAATACTCCACATCCTCACCACAACTCTCTACCAATATCACTCCTATTCAACTACTCTCACACTCAACCATTTCACATGTTTTCCCCTCTCAAACAAATCACCAAAACACCACTACTAACATACACACACACCCCAAGCCATTCCTTGGCCGAAACCTGTCATGCTCTCCCCCATCCAACACAAGCCACACACAACACATATTATATACACTAATAATATAAGCCATAATATATATATATATATATATATATATATAATTTTTTTTATATATATATATATATATATATATATATATATATATATAGATATATTATATATATATATATTTTTTATATAATATTTTATATAAATATAATAATATATATATTATATATATATATATATATATTATATATATATATATATATTATATTTATATATATATATATATATATATATATATAAAGAATGATATATATATAACCTTATATATATACAAATAGATTATAGGAAATGATACATTAAGAAATCATTCCCACACATGAAAATTCTGAAATAATAGTTAGAACACACCAAAACCAATGCACAACAATATCCATGTGTCCAAATAGGGGGTTTTTCCAATTAGGACACAATCCTATATATTGGACACCTCTAAAAATGTCCAAATGGACACAAAATAGTCTCTAATGGAGACACAACCATGGGAAATGTCACGACCCGCACCCGCTTTTTCGGATACGAGACGTGTCCAAGCCAGCCTACGCCGCAGAGTCGGCGGTAGAACGCTGTCAAGCCCGCAAGAAATAAATGCTCAAAAATCATATTTGATGCTCATTCACATTTCTAAATTTATTACAACATTACATCATTTATGATTAAGGAAATACAAAGTTTTACAATTGATGGAATGATACAATGGCTATCTATATCTAAGTTGTCTTCAGCATACCCAAGTCTTCCCCAGTGTTAAAAGTGATCGCGGCTAAACCTGAAAAATATTGGTTATCCAGTCAGGATTGGAACAAGCACACAAACCGACGGCAGTGCAAAACACAATAGAATTAACAAGACAAAAAAACATATGGAATATGAAAGCTAGTAAGAAACTGATGACATGGCACGGTAGAGAAGTAAACAAGAAAAAACTAGTAAAAGACATCTATCTAGGTGGTGTGAAATATCCGTTTCAACATGTGGACGGCTAGGGGATAAATAAGGCACACTGTACGTGTCGTGCGCAGCGGCTAGCATTCAAGATTAGACATAATAGGATATTTCTGGGTAGTCCACATGTATACTAAGATATTTCCCCTCCCGAGTACTCTGTGTGACGAGCGTGTCAACAAGCAGCAAGATATATGTATAGACATGAAATGAAAAGACTACTATGAATCGAAAAGCAATCAGAAAATGCACTTGCCTGAGGTCCTTAGCTGGAAAAACCAATACTGTACCACACAATGAGCCACAATCAATCAACACATGTAGAAGTCTCCGGATGCTGAAATAAATATTACCAACGTTCTCAGAATAGTCAAATTAGCTAGGATTGCCTGTCCTTAAGTCCAATTCTGGACACAGGGGCAAAACGGTAATTTTGGGCAAAAGCGATGTCCGCCGTTGGACCCGCTTTGTACCAAAAAGCGTGCCAGAGTCAATGGTCTCTAAAGTCGTCAAACTACATGTCTACGGATTCGATTTTTCGATACGAACCCAACCGTATGTCCAGAGTTGGATTCCGACGGGCCGTGCACAAATCGCCCGTTGAGTCCAAAATGGCATGTTAGTCTAGGGTCGATATGACGCAGTTAGAATTACAGGAATTAGGGACATATGACTAGTCACGGTTAAGATTCGATATTCGAAGAGAATTAAATAAAAGAAAATCTTAATAGTAGGATATATATCTAGAAAAATATTTATAATCTATTTTAAAAATATGCTTTGATATTAGAAAACTATTAATCGAAATATTTAGATACATCTGTTAAAATCCATAGAAAATCATAATTAGGTCAAATTATAATTTAACTATATAAAAAATATTATACAACATTTTAAGGTTTTAAGGAGCAATATTTAAGATACCAAAAATAGTAATATCTATTCGTAGGGCTTATAATCCCGTCTTGAAATTTCATGTAGCTACAAAGCTACATGCTATATTTTGAAATTGATTATAGGACCAAACCCAATACTATTATTTTGTTACAAAATAAGTTAGAATATATTAAAACTAGTAACAATTAATGTAGAAAACAACATTAACAATATCAATAAATTTAACATTGACTACAAATACTAAAACTAGGCTACTAATAATAGTATGATATTATTTTTTTTTTTTGAACAAAAGGCTTCATTCAGATTAAACAGGAACTGATCTCATGTCATGAATAACATGAGATATGATACAAGTAGGTATCTCCTTATAGAGATATACCATCAGATGAGTTAAACAACAAAGAGGATGTAGCTAATGTATGAGCACACTGATTAGCTATTCTATGAATAAAATTGAAAGATAAATTAGGAATCAAAGTTGTAGCCTTCCTTGCATCCTCAATGGCATGACGAACCCGCCATAAAGTAGGCGATTCAAATTGAGTAATTGAATCTAACAACACCTTGCAGTCGCCTTCAATAATAACGTCACTGAGATTTCTGTCGTTGCAGATGATAAGAGCTAAACAAATTGCAGATGCTTCAGCTTCTAGAGGCGAGCCACCAATATCAGTTTTCGATAGTGCCATATGAAATTGACCTGTAGAGTCCCGGAGGACAGCAGCACCCGACATTTTCCCATCCAGAAGGCACCATCGACATTTATCTTCCAGTAATTGGATCTTGGAGGCACCCATGAATCAGTATGTTGAAGAGATTTGTTGTTGCACTGTCAGCGACAGCAGAAGAAGCTTCATGCTTCTCCTGAAGGCTTCTTGCTTCTTCAAAAATTCTCCTTGGATTGATTGAAATGTGATTGAATATTGCTTTGTTCCTGAACTTCCAAATAGTCCACAACTGGTAGAAGAAGGAAGCAATTTTGTTTGGATCACCCTCCTTCAACAGGACCTCAACAATAGATGGCAATGATGCTTCCTCTGTTAGTAAAGATCCCACCAAAGTATTGTATTGCCAAGATTCACCTGTAACAGGACAATAATAATAATGGTTAGTATTTTCAGGATGTACCTTGCAGAGTAGGCAAGATGCATCAATGTGGCCAAGTCTTCTGTGGATATTTGCATTTGTAGGTAGGGAATTGGTAATGGCTCTCCAGGCAAATAGCAACACCTTGGGACTGATATGATGAAATGACCATAGCCTCTTCCAGTTTTTGAAAGCATCACTTCCAGAGTCGAGAATCACAGGATGTAATCTTTCATGAATCATACGATAAGCTGATTTTGTTGAAAAATCTCCAGAAGTAGTGTGTATCCATATGAGTTTATCATTATGGCAATTGTTGGATAAGGGAATTTTTAGAATAGCAGCAGCTTCATGAGGAGGAAACAGCATATGTATAAGATTGACTTTCCAAGACATTGAGTCTTGATTGATCAAATCAATAACTCTATTAGCCCATCTGTTAACGAAAGCATAACCACTAACTAGAAAGTTAGGTAAATCTGGAACCCATGGGTCATTCCAGATGTTAATGTCAGCACCATCACCAACAGACCACAAAATATTATTCAGAAGCCATTCTCTACTGCCAAGTATACTTGTCCACACACAAGATGAAGTACTAGAAGGAACAACTGTCCAGAAATTTGAAGAATGAAGATACTTTTCCTTGAGCAAAGTAGACCAAGTGGAATTCGGTTGGGAGAGAAATCTCCATGCCAGTTTAAGGACTAAGGAAATGTTGCTGATATGCGGATCCCTAATGCCAAGACCTCCTTGGTACTTAGGGAGAGTAAACCTATCCCATGCAGTAAAATGTATTTTCCTATTGTCAGTTGATCCTCACCAAAAGTCTCGTTGATCTTTTGCAAGACAATTTGTCACCTTCTTTGGTATATGGTATGCAGATAGATGGTATGTAGGTAAAGAAGATAAAGTTGATTTAATAAGTGTTGTTCTCCCAGCATGAGACAGACTTTTCCGTTTCCAACCTTGAAGTTTAGTAGAGCTAGCCTTCAGTAACTCAGTGTAGGTACTAACTCTGTGTTTAGATTGTAGGAGCTTATGACCAAGGTATTTATCCTTCATATTCATTAATTTAACACCCAACAAATGAGTATACAGACCCCTCATAATCAGATCAGTCCTCTTAGAAAAGAAAATAGAAGATTTCTCAAAATTTATCCTTTGTCCAGACCACAATTCAAATGTTTTCAGAATGATCTTCAATTGGTTGATATTAGGCAGGGAGCATTTACCAAAAATAAACAAATCATCGGCAAAAGCAAGGTGTGAATACATATGAGTAGATTTTCGAATAGTGATGCCTTCATATAAGGAGTTACGAACCATACTGTTAATCAAGGATGACAGAATTTCCATACATAAAATGAAAATGTACGGTGACAGTGGACAACCCTGTCGCAGACCACGCCCAGGTGTAAAAGTTTTGGATGGTTCACCATTAATGAGGATGGCAAAAGAAGAGGTAGAGACACATTGCATTATGATCTCATGAGTTTTCCCCGATAATCCATAACCACATAATGCTTGGCTAATTATGTCCCAACCTAATCTATCATAGGCTTTGGACATGTCAACTTTGAATGCAAAGAACTATTGGTAGGTAGAATTTTGTGATAGAGTGAAGGATCTCTTGTGCCATAACAATGTTGTCACCAATATGTCTTCCAGGTACAAAGGCATTTTGAGAAGGGCTAATCAACTTGTGCATGAGAGGTCGAATTCTATTGGTGAGCAGTTTGGATATGGTTTTGTATAAAACATTACACAAAGTAATTGGTCTAAAATCTACTGGTCGAACAGGATTTTTGACTTTAGGGATCAAAGCAATATATGTATGGTTAAGATTAGGAGGCATAAGACCAGTAGAAAATAAATTCTGGACTAGAGAAGATACCTCATTACCAACAACATCCCAGCATTTTTGGTAAAATAGGGCAGGGTACCCTCTGGGCCTGGAGATTTATAAGCACCCATTTCCATAATAGTAGATCTGATTTCATCTTCCTGTGGAATGGAGTGGAGCTGAGCATTTTCTTCAGAAGAAATAGTTGGAAGTTCAGAGAGAATATGTGTAGGCAGGACAAGTTGCAATAGCCTGTGATATGGAACTGAAATGTGATACAAAAGTATCAGCAATCTCATGATGAGCTGAAACTTGTTGACCCCCTTCATTTATAATGCTGTAAATGAAATTCCTTTGCTTTCTTGAAGTAGCAGATAAATGAAAGAACTTAGTATTCCTGTCACCTTCCTTGAGCCAAGCAATATTGGACCTCTATTTCCAATAGAGTTCTTTTTGCAGGTATAGTTTGTTGAGAAGAATTTGAATGTCCCGTTCTTCAAAATAAACAGAATCAGTAGGAGGCTTTGATTGTAAGGATAATAGCTTTTCCTCTAAATACTTGATGTCTTGATTTAAATGGCCTGAACTGATGTTTTTCCACTGATGCAAACAAGGGAGCAATGATTTTAATTTCATTTGAAGAGTGGCAGGATGCAAGTTTTGCCAATACTCTGTGAAGATAGACTTAAAATCATGCTCAATTGTCCAAGAAGCTTCAAACCTTGATACTCTCTTAGCCTTTCTCTGAACAAGATTTAATAACAGTAAGATAGGATTATGATCACTGTTTAAACATGGCAAATAAAGGAGACCAGCAGTAGGATGTAAAGATTGCCAATTAATATCCACCACTGCTCTATCCAACCTTTCAGCAATGTAATGAGTAGGCTTTCTTCTATTATTCCAAGTAAATGCTGGGCCAAAAGGAGTGATATCCATTGCTGCAATAGAGTTGTACCAATGTATGAAAGCCTTGTGATGATTATAATTAAAGTTGTTTCCTCCCAATTTCTCCTCAGCAGAGAGTATGCCATTGCAGTCACCAATACAAATCCAGGGTTGTGTAATAGCAGTCATAGTGATTTCCATTTGCTTCCAAAAATTATAACGATCAGAAACCACAGGGGGACCATAAATACAGAAAAGAAACCAAGGTTGAGAATACCCAGGATATAAAAGAGAAGAGTGAATACAATTTTCTGTAGTGGAAATAATATTCAAGGTGATAGTAGAATCCCAACAAAGAAGGAGGCCCCCTGAATTACCCTTTGAGGAAACAGATTCAAAATGGTCGAAACCCAATTTCAATGCTATGGTTGAAGCCAGAATTGACGAACATCTAGTTTCAGATAAAAATAATATTTTTGGTCTAGATGCACGGAGGAATGAATGTAAAGTACGAATTGTAGGGTCATTCCCCAGACCCCTACAATTCCATGATAGAATCATGAGGATGAAGGCTGTTGTAGGCCAGCCGCGCCTTTGATAGCAGTAGAGGGGAGCATGATACGTTTTGGAGGTCTCTCTTTAATAATGTCATTGTCTTCCTCAATATATGGTGATCTTGGTCTTTTTGAAGGATTTAAGGATTCATGAGCAGGGTATGTAGAAGCAGATTGAGGGACAACTGTACGTGTAGATAAATCAATATTATTGACCTCTGTTATTGGATTTGTGGCAATAGAAAGAAGATCAGAATTAGAATTGTAGCCAACAGGTACAATATCTATAGAAGATTGATCAGTTGCAATTTCTGACTGTTGTAAAGAAATGGAATAAGGTGGATGAAGGGAATGTAGTAATGAGGTGAATGTAGATTTGACAGAAATGGAGGAGGGGCGTACAGGTGTGGATGTGGTATGTAATTTTGATGAAGGTTGTAGATGGGAAATGGTGGAATGAGTAGAAGGTATAGATGTTAAAGTATATGATTGTTCAGCTAAAATAGGGGAGGTAGTAGGAGTAGGATTGTCGATGGGAGGAAGAGAAGTAGGAATAACATGATCTGAATCCAGTTTGGTCAAGTCACTTAACAACCTGGTAGTACTGTTTGATTGGTCAGGCAGTTTGACATCCATAACGTGGAAACAGTTGGAGGGACACTATGGACTTCCGAGGAAAGGAGGGAGTGTTGATCACATCCTGGAAAATAGGTGTAGTAGAATGTACATGATCAGTAACTAACTCCGTCCCCATGCACTCTCCGGTCACCGGAGTAACACCAGAATTTGTAGATGATGTGGAAGCATGATGGATTGAAACAGAGGATTCATGAAGTATGGATACAGGAGGAATGGTAGAATGGGAATGATCAATATTCATGGCTGTAGAGGTAATGGAGGATGGATTTTGATTTGGAACTGTGTCGAAGGTTGTTTGATCATGAGGTATAGGGATGTGAGTTTGAAGCAAATGTTGATTTGAAGAACTCTTTGACATACCTTTACTGGATGGCTTTTCCTGAATTTTTTAGCATGATTCACACAGATGGAAAGATCCAGCCGTGTATCAAGGAGACTTTAGAATTTCTGCTTTTGCTCTTCAGACCATTCATCACATAACCTTGCTTCATAGTCTTTATGAATCTAACACTTTTTGACGCTGTGACCCAAACATCCACAAAACAAGCAAAACTTTGGCAATCGTTCATATTTCAATAGAACAGTACAATTCATATTGTTTCCTATTGGTACTTTCAAGCTTCTGATCAATGGCTTCATAATGTCAATTTTCACCTTAATTCGTGCAAAAAGAACCCATTTGCACGCCTCTGCAGCAGAAGGAGGACACATCTTACCAATTCGAGCCGCAATTGAAGAAAAAAAATCCACTGTCAGAAGATTAACAGGAAGACCATGTATCTGAATCCAAAAGTCACTCTCACTGAATTGATACTCATGCGGAAGCTTATTTGGGCAACATCTTTCAATAATAAGCAGATGGCGATTGATCTTCCATGGGCCATTTGATATAACAGACTCCAGATCATCTCTTAACTCGAACTTGGCAGAAAATGAATTCCCATGATACTCTGATATCTTGACTGATCCTTTACATTTCCAGATTTTGGGGATAGTAGCAACTATAATATGAGAAGGATAGTTTTTCTGGGTAAGGATTTTGAAGAAAAGATACATTTGCCAATCAGCTTGTGGATTCTGTAATGAAGAAGAAGGAGGGCTTTTATCATCATCAGAAGAACTTGATGATAAAAGAGATGATAACTTGAGCAAAATATCATCATAGGAGGATGAAGATGAGGCCATGTAAAGAACAGGAGAGGATGGGGAATCAGGAGGGATGGAGAAATCCGGCTATGGAAAGAGGATGGAGAAATCCGGCTATGGAAAAAGGATGGAGAAGGAGCAGTAGGAAATGCTATTGATGAACGCCATGGAGAGCCAAGGGCATGGCTGATTCAGCAATAACACAGGTTTAGTTTGATAATAGTATGATATTAATACTATCAAATTATTAGTCCTCTCAACCTCGGTTCCCGTAGCATTGTATTAGAATAAAAGCAAAACTTATCATCCCTTCCCAATCAGTCAAACATGCTAAAAATAAATATGAGAGAGAGGTTGAGTACAGAAAAGGGCAACCGACACTCACCGAGAGAGGGCTACTCGGCGCTGCTCCGGGAGATCCGACGGCGAGGGCTCCGCTTCTGGGGTTCCGACGTTCCCCGCTCGGCCACGCGGCGGATTGTCGGCGCGGTCTGAGGCTGCGCGGACTGGGCGTCTCACTCCGGAGGCAAACGAGGAAAAGGTGGGACCAGAGGAAGATCCGGTCCCCGCAGATGGTCCAGATGAGGGCTTCTGCGTGGGGAGATCCAGTGAAGGTGGTTGTCATGGCTGCGCGGGGAAAGCGGCATCGGTGGGGGGAGGGTTTCGACTCACGGGGCGGCGCTCGAGGTCGGTGGCGTTCGAGCGGTCACCGACTAGGAGGCGAGGGGGCGGGGTGGACCGGCTTAGTGTCCATTCTGTGGACTGGCATCACGTGTGTAGCTCCACGTCGGCCACTCGATGTCGCTCGACCGGACTGCGTTGGCGGTCTTTGGCGAGCCCAGGCCAAAGCGACGAGCATGGTCGGCGAGGACCCCGACATTGTCGAGGGTGGCAGCGTGGCTCAGCAGCCTGGTGCCTCGTCGTATGCAGGGCTGGTGAGTCCATTGCACCGGCGGTGTTGGGTCTCGGTCTGTGAGAGGGCGGTGGTGAACGGGTTTGCTCGTCGTCGTTGTGGGTGGCTCGACCACGAGGAGGCGGGTGGTCGAAGACTGGAGGGGTAAGGAGGCACTTGCGGCTAGGGTTTTCTTCTTCGTGTTTCTACGATTCTCTGCTCATACCTATATATATACTACGAGTATCTATAATCGGTTTGAGGGGCTTACTGTTAGTTCCGATGGGCTCGGGAAGCACAGGATTTGGCTTTGCAGTTGGGATGGCCGGCCTGCACTGTGCGGGCTGGGGGGGTTTGGCCTTATTGCATTCTATTAGCTAGTGCTCGACAAACTATTAACTAATGCTCGAATATAATTTTGAATAATTAATTATGACTATCATAAACACACGATTTTCTTCCAACATTCTACTTCTGCGTGTATATTCTAGCTATAGTACTTCATCATTCCCTATACACTACATTAAATATTACTTATCTTAATAAGATAATATTTTCACATCTATTACTATACTAAATATCTACTTACTAAATATACATCTTTAATATTAGTCCTCACTATTAATCATGTACTTGAAATATAATATAACAAAATACAATAACCAAAAATTAACTATTTAATTATTATAAAATCTAATAATCACCCTTTAAATTAATCAAAAACTAAATAAAATATTTTAAAATTTTCGGGACGGGGAGCTACAGGAAACATTCCTATGGGTTTCCTAACCATTCTATATGAAATGGAAACTATTTTTAGAGAAGGATTTACCTATTTTTGGAGAAGGAACAATGGTGGAGCTCTCAAGAATGGAAGGAACCTTTGGAGAAGAAGAAGAAGAAGTGGATGAGAACAAGGGAAAGTGATTTTCTCTCTCCTCCCCACCCCTACACAATGTGGCCGGCCACTAGCTTCAAATGCCCCCTTTTACTAATTACAAGTTTGCCCCTCTATTGTTCTATTAGCTCTTTACAAGTTTGCATAGGGGTTGGGGGTTAAAAATATAAATCTAATATTCTAATTAGGTCTAACCTAATCCATGGGGTCATGATTAATTCCTCTAACTTTTTATGGTAATATTGTGGGCCATGACTAGCTAGTGTGTGGGCCCGCTAAGGTCAAAACTACCCCGGGTTCCCGAAACAAGTCAAAACAAATCGGAATGAGTTGAAATTCGAACCCGATTCAAATAACCCCAAAATAATACAATAAAAAAATAAATAATTCCAAAATAATTCAAAAGTGAAAAATAACAAAAATACTCCTGTTTCTGGAAACTGAGGGTGACAAATCTATCCACCTTAAAAAAATTCGTCCTCGAAATTAAAACCAAACAATAGTAAAATTTCAAATTCATAAGTCATGGCTAAAAATTTAAAATGATTAAAATCTCAAAAATTAAAGCAGGAATTAAATGACTAAATTTATAAAATTTAAAGTTACTCTCAAATATAAGTCTATCCACCTTAAAAGAATCATCCAAAAACTTAAAACAAAGTAAACATAGAAAATTCATGCAATTTGATAATCGTATGCGTCTGTCCAATAATCATGATACTCAGAACCTCCGTCATGCCAGTGAGCAAGGCTACGATAATCACAGAGTCCTCAACTACGGTATATACCTCTAGAATTATGGTATTTAAAATTTTTGCATTGCCGCTAGCTTGGCAGCGAAAATCTTAAATTCTCACACCCTAGGAATACGTCCATAGTCCTGTTTGCCATTGATTGTAAAAGTATAGAACAATTATCGGAGGACTGAACTTAGACTCACAATACAAACTCGCTCGTACAAAGAAAGCCTAGGGACGAAAACCTAGGTACAGCAGTCTAAGTACGATTGTTTATTTTAAATTCTGGGGGGTGTCGATAGAGGCTCGAAAAAGCGACGGCCGCTCTGCCTTACTCCTTGGACGATCGGTACGCAGCCTTGGCTCGGGGAAGATCTGTTTGGTCGTTGACGAAGAAATGCCCTTCTTGCTCTCTCTCTGATTGCTCTTCAGGCTTCTCTCTCTCTGTGTATATTCTCTCTCTGACTATGGGAGAAGTCTCTCTGTGTATACGTATTCTTCTCTGGTTTTTTTTTGTTGTATATGTCTCTATATATTACAAGGGAATGGCACCTTGCTATTTATAATAGTGGGATGTGATCACTAGGGTTACCAATGATTAGCTCTTGGAGATGGCGACGGCCTGGGGATTGATCAATCCAGGCCGTTCGTTTCTGATTGTGACGAATCAGAACCATTAAGGGTAGATTACACCAAATCCCCATTAGCAATTAATGCTGATTGGCATAAATCTTCCTTATAATGATTCTCTAATATCTGCGAATAAATCAAATTTATTCTCCTGCCACGTGCCCCAGATCATTGGGATTTGACCCAATCTTGGATTGCCATAAATCTGGGAGATTGATCGGCTGAGGACACGTGTCCTGAGAGCCAATGGTGAGACTGGAACCGCATGCAGATTGGGTCGCATGAGATTTGGGCCGCATGAAATTTGGGCCGCATAAGACTTGGGACACGTGTTAGGGCTGTCTGGGCAGTGGCCCCCTCCTTCAGACTTCTGAACCATATGATGAGCCGCATGAACCGCATAATGGTGTGTCTGCTTGAGCCGCATGGGCATGATCTTCTTGAGCCGCATAGGGGTGATTCCACTTGAGCCGTATGGGACAGCTTCACTCTGAACCGCATGGGAAGTCTTCACTTAGAGCCGCATAAGCACACCCACGTGGCAGGGCCACGTGGCATTTTGTTGCTCTCGGGGGATCATGTTAGAGATTTCTTTCTCTTTCCTAGAGATTCATCATCATGACAGAGTCATAATTACCTGCTTTGGTGTCAGGTCTGTCAACTTTTCAGAGGGGTCAGCCGTCAAAGCAATTAATGCAGCATGGATCGGAGGGGAGCACTGTCACGCCATATGTCTTCTGAGCCGCATGGAATGCCTTCGGCCGCATAGCTCCTTATGCCGCATGACTCCCTGAGCCGCATGCGTTTTCTGAGCCGCATGGGTCTTTCTCTAGTATTTTCCATGCTTCTACAGGACCCCCTTCAAAGTTTTCAATTTGTAAAATTGAAATACTTTGAATAAGAAGCATGGCTGGATATTCTTCTGGCCGCGCATGGATATCTTGGCCGCATGGAAAGTTCTGCCGCAGGGGCATCTCAGCCGCATGGATGGCACAGTCGCATAGAAATTTCTGCCAACTGACTATCTGAGTCGCATAGTTGCCGCATGGCCATTTGAACCGCATAAGCTCTTTGCCACGTCATTATGCCATGCGTGTGGATCTTTTTTTTGGGACAGGATACCAAGAGCCCAGTCTTTAAATGGCTGGTTTGGCTCAATAACCGAAGAGTTGATCGCGTTTGTACGAGGCGTCGGTCCACAGTTCTCTGTCTATAAATAGAAGGGCATTTGGACGGTCTTCTCTCTTAGACTATTCTTGACTCAGATTTTTGTCGTGTTTTCTTCCTCTGATCATCAGACAACAATGGCATCCAGGGCTCCTAAGGCTGTAAAGAAGGCTGTGGCGAGGTGTAAGAAATCGGCTTCGCCCTCGACTGTCGTGCCCCCCGTTCGTCTTGACGTTCATTTTGCCATCGAAGGTAAGGATTAAGTAGTCGATTTGAAACCCTAGCAGAGCCTGCTTCACTGCATGTTTCATGTACACGACTTTGACGTGAACTTCTCAAACTACATGGTCCGCATACGCGTCCCATGACTGAGCCGTATGAGGATATACCCCATGTCTGAGCCGCATGAGACTTGTCTAAAACGAGCCGCATGAATATTTCTGACTTTTTTCATTTTCTTCGTCTTTGATTCTCGTAGTATCTCCACCGAATGTTGAGACTGCGACGTCAGAGGAGCCGCAGCCTCCTGTCATCAGCCAGGGATCTTCCTCTGTTAAGGAAGAAGTGAAGAAAGAAGAACCTGCGCCTGAGGGGAACGGCAACTCTCCAAATATCGAGACTGTTGAGGGTGGCAGCGCTGGGAACCCTGTTTCTCCTACTCTGGACGAGGATGCTCTTCACTTGCATCCTTCATATGTGAGATGGTTGAGGGAATGGTACATGCGCTCCTGTAACTAGGATGTAGGGGCTTCTCGTGGATGTTTGTCTGTAGTCTTTTATTTTGTTTCGCCTTTCTTCTTGTCTTTATGAAGAACTCTTTTGACTTGCTTGCAATCGTGTGGATGTAACCGATTTCTGAATGAATGGAATATATATATTTGCTTCACTCTTTTGCTTTGTAATAATCCTCTTATTGGGACATTTTGCGTGGATCCATTATCCCTAACGTACCCTGGTTTTGGATACGGACAACAAGTTTAAAAGAAAGGAACGAATCATACTGACTCAGAGGTACTGAGGACATGGTGAGCATGAGGGTTTCTTTGACGGGGGGTACATAGAATAACTCTGAGGTAATGAGGACATGGCAATTCTATGTAGAGGGGTGACTTGTTTGTGGCGGAAGTGGAACGACTCAGAGGTAATCAGGACATGGCCGTTTTGGAAATTTGTGGATCGATTACCCTTTTTGTGCACTGGGAGTGTGGGTATTAGATCATGAGGAAGGATCTCCTTCGAAAAGGAAGTTCAGAGGTATGATCATACATAACTTTCTACCTGAAAGAGTGACCGGGATGTGAGTTCAGAGGCACCATCGGGTACATGACTCGAGAATCTGGAGAATGGTGAGTGTGAGTTCAGCGGTACCAGCGGGTACATGACTCAAAAATCTGACAAACTATGAGGGTGAGTTCAGTGGTATCAGCGGATACATGACTCGAAGATCTGGAAAATTATGGGGAGAGTTCATTGGTACCAGCGGGTACATGACTCGACAATCCATGAATGTTGGAATCAAAGTATAAGTTCAGAGGTACCAGCGGGTACATGACTTGGTAATTTGGGATATGAGTTCAGCGGTACAAGAGGGTACGTGACTCGATAAGTTGGAAAATTGGGGGAGGGGGTTGAGTTCAGTGGTACCAGCGGGCACATGACTCAAATTCTGAAAAATGTTGTTTAAACATAGTATTTCTTCAGAAACTTGTCGTTGACGGGCAACATGAGCAAGTCTCCGTTCTGCTTGGCGAGGCGGTAAGCACCATTGGAGAACACGGCCTCGATGATAAATGGGCCTTCCCATTTTGGCTGGAACTTGCCGGTGGTCTTGTGAGTCATGACCATTGGCCTCCTGACTGCCAAAACAAGATCGCCCACTTGGAATGTTCTGACTTTGACCTTTTTGTTGAAGGCTCCTGAGATGCGTGCTTGGTATAATTCGATCCTTTGCTGAGCTAGGAGGCATTTTTCATCTAAGGCCTCTAACTCTTGTAGTCGACGTCGGTAGTTATCATCCGTTGTCAATTGATAAGTGAGGGTGACACGGAGTGAGGGTATTTGAGTCTCTAATGGGAGAACTGCCTCACTTCCGTACACTAGGGAGAATGGTGTATTCCCGGTGGCTGTTCGAACTGTGGTGCGATAAGCCCATAAGCACTCGCCGAGCTTCTCGTTCCAGTCGCGTTTGTTGGAGGAGACAAACTTTTTGAGGAGTTTGATGATTGTTTTGTTGAATGCCTCTGCTAACCCGTTTGCTGTCGGGTTGTATGGTGTCGAAGCGACATTCTGAATGCGATGTTTGTCGCAGAATCGGTAGAATGCGTGGCTTACAAACTACGGACCATTATCATGGATGATCCTTCGGGGCAGTCCAAAGCGGTAGATGTCACTCCCCGTTCCCGGAATACGTATTTTTATACATGTACAACTCATGAGTATTTATTTAGTATCTATCATGTAGTATTCTGTATTTAAATTTTCATGTTAATTAATTATCTGCTCTTTAATTCCATATTAATTTAATTCTGCAATTATATTTCTGTAATTTTATTACCTGCATTTTATTTGTTGCTTTAGTCTTATTGGGTTTCGGCTTGGATGGATCTGTGCAACCCGGCCCAATACCCCACCTACCACCACTCCCCCTATTTAAAGCCACCCTCTCCATTCTCTCTCCTCATTACTTCATTCTTACCATTACTTCTTCTTCTTCCTCTCATTACTTTCCACCACCTACCAGCAGCAGGAGAAGGCAAGTGCAAACTTGCTTCTCAATCACCCATTTTTATGGATCATTATTCTTCCTCTCATGATCCTGAGAGAGTTTAGTGTTTGGCATTTTTGATTTCTACGGCTGGTTTTCTCTAGATCTAAGTTATAGTATTTTGGCTGTTCTTGGGTTCTTGGTCCACCAACTTAGCGTGTATTTGGCACTGGAGCAAAGGCTCCATGGGACTTGGAGTTTGGGAGATGTTTCACGCACACGTTCTTACGTGCTCGCGTAAACATCAGCCCAGTCACGCACACGTCTATACGTGTTTGCGTGTATTTCAGTCACGCTCGCATTTGCGTGCGTATATTTTCAGTCACGCTCGCATTTGCGTGCGTGTATTTTCAGTCACGCCCGTATTTGCATGCGTGTATTTTGAGTTACGCTCCTGTCTTTGTGCTGCGTGCGTGACTTTTCACGCTCCTGTCCATGAGCTTGCGTGCGTGACTTTTCACGATCACATTGTGCGTGACTTTTGGCGTGCGTGACTTTTCACCCTTACGTTGAGAGTGCGTGCGTGAATCACATGTCACGCTTCACTTTTTACACCCACACTTGCCAGCGGGTATTATGTTATACGCTCACTCCTCCATGCTAGACTTAGCGTGACTTGTTGGTCTTAGCAGAGATTTCTTGCGTGACTTTTTGACTTAGCTTAGACTTGTTGGCGTGACTTCCTGGCTTGGGTGTTTTATTCTGTTCCATACTTTATTCATTTAATAGTAGCAGGATAATTCCCTATTATATCCTTACGCCTTTTTGCATGAACCCGAAATCTTAGCATGTTAATATTTTAATACCTATGGTTGTGTATTAGTGCCAAGTGTTCGGATTAGTATATGGATATCCAGTTAGACTGGAACTTGACCTTGAGAGTTATAGACTCAACCCTATTTAATGATAAATAACTTTCATGCCTTGTCACCATTAATGACGATGGTTATTTAACTAATTGATCATGCGTTCCTAGTTGGAACTAAGAGACTGGCTAGTCGTCTTATTGAAATAAATGAATGAGACACGTTCATGTTTTGAACTATTGCAATCGACTGGCAGATCCCGAATATTGACATACATGCACATGCAGGCTTCAATCTATTTATTTATTTATTTATTTTCTATAAAAGAAGCATGTGTACTTTATGGTCAAGGCATGATTACCGTGGTTAGATTTAATTGTTGCATTACGCTATGTAAGACCTGCAACCTAACCGCACTGGTATCGTTGTAGAGTTGTGCATATCGTACCCCGTACGAAAGTACTCATTTGAATGACCATGATCCACGGCATGGGATTTCACTCAACATAGGGACTATTAAGTTAAATAAAATAATGATTGCATGGAGAGAATGGATTCCCGAGTTCTTACATGGCAGCCCCCTTGGGACGAGTAGTACCCGACGGGCCGGCTGGTTCCCACAGATACTGTAAATCTGCCACACGGGCAGGAAACAGTATCTGCTTTTATTATTATTGTATATTGTATATTGACGGGCGTCCTGCTAGGACTCGTCTAATTCATGCATGGCGCACATGATTGACTGGATAGACTAGCCTTGCTCGTACATAGTAAGAACTGAGGAACCTTTATTGCATTATTCCAGGATAACTTGGGACTCACAATAGTAAGCCGTAGAATTTGATTGGCCGTTCAAGATGATTTGTTTGTGTACTGTACTACTCTGTTACCTAACTGGGATGATCAGAATGTCAGGACATGACGGGCCAACTTCTGTCCTTGTTTGGTTGGGAGGTTGGTTCGAAGTGTCGTGATATGATGTGAATCCTAGTGGAAAGCAGAGATCTATTATCATTATATTCTTTTACTTACTGGTTTAGTCCTTCATATCGTCCTTCCTTGTGGTACTTGCTATTAGAGGTCTAACCTCTCTGGTTTTGCATGGCCAGATTTAGAGCCGGTTCCCGAGGATCCAGCGTACTTCTACCTCCAAGATGGTCAATACTAGAGGCATGATAGCAGGAGGACTCGAGTGGGTTCCTTACTTCACCGCTCGTTTTGTTATATACCTTTATACTTAGCCGTTTGGCACCGACATGTTAGTCGGATTGTCTTGTACTTACTTTTACATGATTGTAATTAAGTCAGACTGCAGCTGATAACAATTGTGTATACTTGCTATATCATCTGGCTATATTTTGTAAAGCCAGATCTCAAGAACATTTTGACTGAGCGTTTGGGATGCCTTACTGCTTTATCTTACATGTTCTCTATTTCTGTTTCCTTGCTTGAATGATTGAGACAATAGATGTGTAATGACCATAGTAAGACCTTTATGTAGTATGCACCCCCTCGTCTGGTTAGACAGCATTGATCGTATTATATGGTATTCATCTACCCGTAATACGTAGCTGGCTGAGTCATTCCCCCGCTCTCCAGTATTCTGGTTCTGGGGCGTGACAAGGTTTTAGTGGTGGCCCACGCAAGTCTGATTTCAGACTTGTGGGGTGTTTAATAGGATGTCTCAATCACACATGTTCCCCCTTGATCTCCTGATTCGTTATTCTCAACTCTTGCTTGATATTTCGGTATTCTTTGACTTTATTGATCCTTCATGTCCGATCGTTTGATTGTTCTCTTGTCCCGCTTTCTTAGGGGCACTTCGTCCGCATCGGTGAGAGCTGGGCAGCAACAACAAAGGCAACATGTGCAATATGACCAGGTTGGTCAGCATCAAGGGCCAGTCTCACCTCAGGAGACTATCCAGGAAGAAGTGATAGTAGAACCAGCGGTTGGGCCGCAGTATCCAGATATTCCAGACCCACCCATAGTTCCACCTACCCCTGTGGAAGTGGACACACCAGTCCTTCTGGAGATCATGAGAGGAATGATGGCTGCTCAGCAACATCAGATGTTGGTCCAGCAGCGCATGCACACTCAGCTACAAGAGCAGAATATGTTGCTTAACCAAGGATTGTAGACGGCTTTGGAAAGAGGAGTGAGGGCTGATTCAGGAGCATCAGCCAGGTTTTGCAAGTACAACCCCTGCCGTTTCGAGGGCACGGAGGATGCCATCTCAGCAGATGCATGGCTTAAGGATATGGAGGCTATTCTGACAGCAGCTAAGGTACCGGCAGAAGAGTATGTGGATCTAGTGAAGTTGTTACTTCAGGATCTCGCACGTGATTGGTGGGAAACAGAGGAAGTAGGCATCAGACGTCCTGTGGCTTGGGACGATTTTACTGCAAGATTCAAGACTAAGTACTATGGAGTTGTGGCACAGTTTGAGCTACAACAGAAGTTTATCAACCTCAGGCAGGCCGGCAAGACGGTAGATGTTTATGCAGCGGAGTTCTGCAGATTGAGTAGATTCGCCCCAGAGATGGTAGCAACAGAGCGCCATAGGGCCATGAGGTTTCATCAAGGGTTTCATCTCGAGCTCTTGCAATTGATAGAGGGACACAACTACCAGACTTTTGATGAGATATTGACGGCAACTCGAAGGCATGAGATCACTATTCAGAGGCTTGCGACAAGGACTGGGGGTCAGAAGAGATCCCACAGTCAGATAGAAGGAGGAGGGGAAGCAGCGCCCCGAGCAACAGCACCATCCACTGGCATTCGTATCCACGATGTGGCGATACGAGGACCAGCACCACCCAGGCAGCAGCAGCAGCAACAACAGAGGAAGAACCAGCAACCCCCGGCGGGCTGCACTTATTGTGGGAAGATGGGACACACTCGAGGTGTGTGTCGGACATTAAATGGACTGTGTCTGATATGTGGAAATCCAGACCATCGGGTTACCACATGTCCCATGAATTCGAGGTCAGGAGGACCAGGGCAGCAGTTTCCTGCTCTGCCAGCCCCAGGGGCAGGCCAGTATCGTGGACCAGCGGTGGCAGTTAGGCCGTTGGCACAGCGTCCGTTAGTACCGCAGGCTCAGATGTTTCGGCAGCAGGGACCGCCAATGTAGCAACACCAGCATAGACCACCCAGCATCATCAAAGCAGGGGCCAGCAGCAGCATCAGGCTAGGCCACAGCATGGGAATCAGCAAGGAGGTCGAGGGCAGGCATTTACTTTGTCCTTGGAAGAGGCATTGGCATCGGAAGATGTTGTGACAGGTAACATTCTCGTCGCCTCATATCCCGCAGTAGCATTGTTTGATTCGGGAGCATTCCATTCATTTATATCTGCACGATTTACGACACGACTAGGAATGGAGTTCGAGGCATTGCCAGGGAGGTTGAATATACTCACTGGTAATGGGCTCGTAGGAGTTAGTAGAGTTATTTTAGCATGTAGCGTTGTAGTTTGCGGGCATTCCTTACCCGCCCAGTTGATAGAATTTCCTGTGGGAAATTTTGACGTTATCTTAGGCATGGACTGGCTGAAAGACAGTCATGCGACAATAGATTGTCGTAGAGGGAGTGTATCTTTTGATATTCCAGGCATGAAGAGGTTTACCTTAGTCAGATCAGAGGCACCTCAGCAAGAGCAGGGAGTAGTGACGGCAATGGAGGAAGTTCAGATTCCGAAGGTAGTTGAAGAGTTTCTAGACGTATTTCCCGAAGAACTTCCAGGTCTACCACCGGTTAGAGATATTGAGTTCAGTATAGAATTGGCATCAGGAACTAAACCGATATCAGATCGAGTTTACAGAATGGCGGATTCAGAACAGGCCAAGGTATATGAGCACATAGAGGAATTGAAGGAGAAGAAGTTCATCCAAGCTAGCGTGTCACCATGGGCAGCACCAGTGGTACTTGTGGGAAAGAAGGATGGGTCGTCCAGATTGTGCATTGACTACAGGAAGCTTAACGCGGCAACAGTGAAGAACAAGTACCCATTACCCAGGATCGATGACTTATTTGATCAGTTGAGTAAAGCTAGAGTTTTCTCCAAGATAGATCTTCGTTCAGGGTACCATCAGGTGAGAGTTCGGAAGGAAGATATCCCCAAGACAGCTTTCAGGTCGAAGTATGGGCATTACGAATTCTTAGTAATGCCGTTTGGTTTGACCATCGCTCCAACAATATTCATGGATTTGATGAACCGCATCTTTATGCCATATTTAGACCAGTTTGTCGTTGTGTTTCTTGACGACATTCTCGTATACTCTGCTAGTGAAGAGGAGCATGAAGACCACCTCAGGAAAGTGTTGCAGGTTCTGAGAGAGAACCAGTTGTATGCCAAGCTCAGCAAGTGTGAGTTTTGGTCGGATCACATTTCATTTTTGGGTCATATCATATCAGGAGCTGGAGTGGCAGTAGATCCCAAGAAGGTAGAAGCAGTAGAGAGTTGTCCAGTACCCAAGACCGTAGCAGATGTGCGGAGTTTCTTGGGGTTGGCAGGGTATTACAGAAGGTTTGTGTCAGACTTTGCAAGGCTTTCAGCACCCATGACCCGTTTGACCCGAAAAGATGTGCCATTCGCTTGGTCGGCAGAATGTCAGGCATCATTCGAGACTTTGAAGCAGAAGTTGATATCAGCACCTATTCTTACATTACCAGTTGGACCCGGAGGTTTTACAGTATATTGTGATGCGTCAGGTAAAGGACTTGGATGTGTCCTTATGCAACATGGAAAGGTGATAGCATATGCATCTAGGCAGCTTCGGGACCACGAGAAGAATTACCCAACTCATGATTTAGAGTTAGCAGCAGTAGTGTTTGCTCTGAAGCTATGGAGGCATTACTTATATGGTGACCGAGTGGAGATGTACACAGATCATAAAAGTCTGAAGTACATCTTTACTCAGAAGGAACTGAACATGAGGTAGAGAAGATGGTTGGAGTTGATCAAGGATTATGACGTGGAGCTTCAGTATCACCCAGGCAAGGCTAATGTGGTAGCAGACGCTCTCAGCAGGAGTGGCGGCGCATTTATGTTGACAACGCAGAAGCATATCTTAGAAGACCTTCAGGAGATGGGCATCGAAGTTATACTTCCTAATGATATAGGAATTCTAGCGAGTCTACAAGTTCAATCTGACTTAGTAGACAGGATCAAGGCAGCTCAGGCACAGGACCCAAGGATTCAGAAGCTTAGGGCAGAATGTGAGTCAGGGCTCAGGAAGGAGATAAGAATTCATGAAGATGGTACACTTAGGTTTGGATCGCATTTATGTGTGCCTAGTGGAGATATCAGACAGGCGGTCATGGCAGAAGCTCACAGTTCTCAGTATTCTATTCACCCTGAAGGGACCAAGATGTACCAAGATATCAAGCAGCATTTCTGGTGGAACGGAATGAAGAGAGAGATAGCTAGATTTGTTTCCCGTTGCTTGGTATGTCAGCAGGTGAAGGCATAACAGCAGAGGCCAGCTGGGTTATTGCAACCGCTTTCTATCCCGGAATGGAAATGAGAACATATTACAATGGACTTTGTGACCGGTTTACCGAGATCACCAAGTGGTAAAGATGCTATTTGGGTGATAGTAGACCGACTTACGAAGATAGCACACTTTCTTCCTTTCAGAGTAGGGCAATCTACAAAAAAATTGGCAGAATTATATATACAACAGATAGTCAGGCAGCATGGAGTCCCTGTCAGTATTGTGTCGGATCGAGATACCCGCTTTACATCGCATTTCTGGAAGAGCTTACATCATAGTCTGGGTACCAAGTTAAGATTTAGCACGGCTTACCATCCACAGACGGATGGGCAATCAGAAAGAACGATTTAGACTTTAGAAGATATGTTACGAGCTTGCACTCTAGATTTTGGAGGGTCTTGGAAGAGTCGCCTACACTTGGTCGAGTTCTCATACAACAATAGTTATCAAGCCAGTATCCAGATGGCGCCATTCGAAGCATTATATGGTAAGAAGTGCAGGTCACCGCTTGCATGGGATGATATCGGAGAGAGGAAGATGCTAGGCCCAGAAATGATTGTTCAGACGGTTGAAGTAGTTAAAGGGATTAGAGAGCGACTTAGAGTTGCACAGGACCGGCATTGTCATTGGGCAGACCAGCATCGTAGGCCGTTAGAATTCTCTGTTGGGGACCACGTATTCTTGCGGATCTCACCTCCTCGTGGGGTCATTAGATTTGGCGTTCGCGGGAAATTGAGTCCGCGGTACGTGGGCCCATTTGTTATCCTTGATCGGATAGGCGATGTTGCTTATCGTTTATCACTCCCACCTTCGTTACGAGAGGTGCATGACGTGTTTCATGTATCTCAATTACGTAGGTATGTATCGGACCCAAGCCATGTCCTCGATCACTCTGAGCTGGTTGTTGGTACCAACCTGTCTTACGAGGAACAGCCTGTGTCCATTTTGGACCGAAGAGAGAAGATACTCAAGAACCGAACAATTAATCTTGTCCGTGTTGCTTGGGGTCATCACTCCTTGGGAGAGTCAACGTGGGAACGTGAGGATGATATCCGATCACGGTATCCACACCTGTTTGACTCACAAGGTATATTTCTTTCTGTATACCTTGATTGTCTTGATTTCTCATGCTTATCACTTTATGGGTAGAGCTACTTTATTTCGTAGATTGATGGATTTACATATATAGTACTTGCTTCTGATATGGTAAAAATGATTGCTTGCTCACTAGAATTGCTTGATCACTAGAATTGCTTGTATTAGTTTAGCCCCGATGTTTCTATCCTGCTTGGATTTGAAATTCCGAGGACGGAATTTTTCTAAGGTGGGTAGAGATGTCACTCCCCGTTCCCGGAATGCGTATTTTTATACATGTACAACTCATGAGTATTTATTTAGTATCTATCATGTAGTATTCTGTATTTAAATTTTTATGTTAATTAATTATCTGCTCTTTAATTCCATGTTAATTTATTTCTGCAATTATATTTCTGCAATTTTATTACCTGTATTTTATTTGTTGCTTTAGTCTTATTGGGTTTCGGCTTGGATCGATCTGTGCAACCCGGCCCAATACCCCACCTACCACCACTCCCCATATTTAAAGCCACCCTTTCCATTATCTCTCCTCATTACTTCATTCTCACCATTACTTCTTCTTCTTTCTCTCATTACTCTCCACCACCTACCAGCAGCAGGAGAAGGCAAGTGCAAACTTGCTTCTCAATCACCCATTTTTATGGATCATTATTCTTCCTCTCATGATCCTGAGAGAGTTTAGTGTTTGGCATTTTTGATTTCTACGGCTGGTTTTCTCTAGATCTAAGTTATAGTATTTTGGCTGTTCTTGGGTTCTTGGTCCACCAACTTAGCATGTATTTGGCACTGGAGCAAAGGCTCCATGGGACTTGGAGTTTGGGAGATGTTTCACGCATACGTTCTTACGTGCTCGCGTAAACATCAGCCCAGTCACGCACACGTCTATACGTGTTTGCGTGTATTTCAGTCACGCTCGCATTTGCGTGCGTGTATTTTCAGTCACGCTCGTATTTGCGTGCGTGTATTTTCAGTCACGCCCGCATTTGCATGCGTGTATTTTGAGTCACGCTCCTGTCTTTGTGCTGCGTGCGTGACTTTTTATGCTCCTGTCCATGAGCTTGCGTGCGTAACTTTTCACGATCACATTGTGCGTGACTTTTGGCGTGCGTGACTTTTTCATCCTCACGTTGAGAGTGCGTGCGTGAATCACTTGTCACGCTTCACTTTTCACACCCACACTTGCCAGCGGGTATTATGTTATACGCTCACTCCTCCATGCTAGACTTAGTGTGACTTATTGGTCTTAGCAGAGACTTCTTTCGTGACTTTTTGACTTAGCTTAGACTTGTTGGCGTGACTTCCTGGCTTGGGTGTTTTATTCTGTTCCATACTTTATTCATTTAATAGTAGCAGGATAATTCCCTATTATATCCTTACGCCTTTTTGCATGAACCCGAAATCTTAGCATGTTAATATTTTAATACCTATGGTTGTGTATTAGTGCCAAGTGTTCGGATTGGTATATGGATATCCAGTGAGACTGGAACTTGACCTTGAGAGTTATAGACTCAACCCTATTTAATTATAAATGACTTTCATGCCTTGTCACCATTAATGACGATGGTTATTTAACTAATTGATCATGCGTTCCTAGTTGGAACTAAGAGACTGGCTAGTCGTCTTATTGAAATGAATGAATGAGACACGTTCATGTTTTGAACTATTGCAATCGACTGGCTGATCCCGAATATTGACATACATGCACATGCAGGCTTCAATCTTTTTATTTATTTATTTATTTTCTACAAAAGAAGCATGTGTACTTTATGGTCAAGGCATGATTACCGTGGTTAGATTTGATTGTTGTATTATGCTATGTAAGACCTGCAACCTAACCGTACTGGTATCATTGTAGAGTTGTGCATATCGTACCCCGTACGAAAGTACTCATTTGAATGACCATGATCCACGGCATGGAATTTCACTCAACATAGGGACTATTAAGTTAAATAAAATAATGATTGCATGGAGAGAATGGATTCCCGAGTTCTTACATGGCAGCCCCCTTGGGACGAGTAGTACCCGACGGGCCGGCTGGTTCCCACAGATACTGTAAATCTGCCACACGGACAGGGAACAGTATCTGCTTTTATTGTTATTGTATATTATATATTGACGGGCGTCCTGCTAGGACTCGTCTAATTCATACATGGCGCACATGATTGACTGGATAGACTAGCCTTGCTCGTACATAGTAAGAACTGAGGAACCTTTATTGTATTATTCTAGGATAACTTGGGACTCACAATAGTAAGCCATAGAATTTGATTGGCCGTTCAAGATGATTTGTTTGTGTACTGTACTACTCTGTTACCTAACTGGGATGATCAGAATGTCAGGACATGATGGGCCAACTTCTGTCCTTGTTTGGTTGGGAGGTTGGTTCGAAGTGTCGTGATATGATGTGAATCCTAGTGGAAAGCAGAGATCTATTATCATTATATTCTTTTACTTACTGGTTTAGTCCTTCATATCGTCCTTCCTTGTGGTACTTGCTATTAGAGGTCTAACCTCTCTGGTTTTGCATGGCCAGATTTAGAGCCGGTTCCCGAGGATCCAGCGTACTTCTACCTCCAAGATGGTCAATACTAGAGGTATGATAGCAGGAGGACTCGAGTGGGTTCCTTATTTCACCGCTCGTTTTGTTATATACCTTTATACTTAGCCGTTTGGCACCGACATGTTAGTCGGATTGTCTTGTACTTACTTTTACATGATTGTAATTAAGTCAGACTGCAGCTGATAACAATTGTGTATACTTGCTATATCATCTGGCTATATTTTGTAAAGCCAGATCTCAAGAACATTTTGACTGAGCATTTGGGACGCCTTACTGCTTTATCTTACATGTTCTCTATTTCTGTTTTCTTGCTTGAATGATTGAGACAATAGATGTGTAATGACCATAGTAAGACCTTTATGTAGTATGCACCCCCTCGTCTGGTTAGACAGTATTGATCGTATTATACGGTATTCATCTACCCGTAATACGTAGTTGGCTGAGTCATTCCCCCGCTCTCCAGTATTCTTGTTCTGGGGCGTGACAGTAGATGACGTGGTGCTTCAGGAAGCTGATCACGTTCGAAGTCTTGACTTCGGTGAGTGGGACAGCTTCTGCCCACTTTGAGAAGTAATCAGTGATCGCAAGTATGAAGCGATGTCCTCGGGAGGAAGGTGGGGTGATTGGACCAATGATATCCATTCCCCATGCTACGAATGGCCAGGATGCCACTGTCGGATGTAGAAATTCGGATGGTTGGTGAATGAAGTCCGCATGGACTTGGCAGGCTTTGCATTTTCTGGCATAATCTATCACATCTGCCACCATCGTGGGCCAGTAGTAGCCCATTCGGCGAAGGCGATCTTGTAGTTTTGGGCCGGGCTGATGAGCCCCGCAGACACCGTCATGAGCCTCTCGTACGGCTTCTTTGGCTTCTGCGTTCGACAAGCACCGAAGTAGTAATCCGTCGTAGGAGCGGCGATACAGCATTTTCGTCTCTGTATCGTAGAAGAATCTGAGAGAATGCCGTCTGATAGAAGTAGCCTCCTTCGGGTTCTCGGGCAGGATGTCGTAGACCACGAAGTCTATGAATGGTTGTCTCCAGTCTGGCGCTTCCTCGATCATCTGAGCAGAATAACTCGCCACGGCTTGAACATTGTTCTTGGGGCAGACCAGCTCATGGCCGATTACATCGACCGAATGGTGAGAGTGGTTTGGCACTGCTAGGGAAGCAGCTAGCCCTGCTAGGGCATCAGCTTCGATATTTTGGAGTCTGGGGACGTGTTCGATGAAGAATCCCTCGAATGATGAGATAATGTTGATCGCTATTTGGTGGTAGGGGATCATGTCTTCATGGCAGACTTCGTACATCCCCCGAATCTGGTTGACGATTAATTGCGAATCGCCGTATGCTTCCAGATATTCTACCCCCAGTTCTTTTGTAAGTTGGAGGCCAATGACCAAAGCGTTGTACTCGGCCACATTGTTAGAGCAGGGTTCCGTGAGAGAGTAGGCGCGATTGATCACTAGCCCGGTAGGAGAGACCAATACTACTCTGACCCCGACGACGATGTTTCCCTTGGGTCCGGTTCTTGAAGCGCCATCGAAGAACATCCGCCATATGTTATCGTGGGTGGTTGTATTTGAATCGGCGACCTCATCTGGGATTTCTTCGTATATTCTGGATGACCTCGATCCTGGATGGGCTGCCAAAAAGTCTGCCAGGGCTTGACCTTTGACAGCCTTCTGCGGGACGAAGATCATATGATAGGGGACAGTAATATTGCCCATGTAGCAAGGCGGGAGCTGAGTGCCCCTGGTTTGGTCATGAGGACCCTGAGAGGGTTGATTCGTGAGATCACATGTATGGTTTGCCCCGTGACATAGTGCCGCGTCTTTTGAATGGCGAATACCAGGGCGAGGCATTCTTTCTCCACAGCGGTGTATCGGTGTTCGGGCCCGACCATCATTCGGCTGAGATAGTATATGGCCTGCTCGTGGCCTGCGTCGTTGTTTTGTGCTAGCAGGGCACCGAGGGAGTGTTCCATTGCTCGTACATAGAGCAGGAATGGTTTTCCAGGGACCGGGGCCACCAGGACTGGAGGATTTGACAAATATTCTTTGATGTCATCGAAAGCGCGCTGGCATTCCTCATCCCATACGAATGAGACTCCCTTCTTCATGAGGTGTGTGAACGGTCGGCATCGCCCGGAGAGGTTGGAAATGAACCTCCTGATATAAGCTAGCCTCCCTTGGAGGCCTCTAAGTTCACGGAGATTTCTCGGGGGACCCATCTCCATGATTGCCTTTGTTTTCTCGGGGTCTACATGAATACCCCGTGCAGTGATGATGAAGCCTAAGAACTTCCCGCTAGATACGCCCAAGAACGATTTCGTAGGGTTCATCTTCAGATTGTGGGCTCGCATTAAGTTGAATATCGTTCTCAGGTCTTGCAGATGATCTTCCTTACGGCGACTCTTGACGGCGATGTCATCGACATAGCATTCCACTGTCTTGCGCAAATGTTCTCTAAAAATGATACTCATGGCTCGCTGATATGTAGCACCAGCATTCTTTAGACCGAATGGCATGACTGTGTAGCAGTATGTGCCAATCGGGGTTCGGAATGAGGTGTGCTTTTTGTCGTCGGGAGACATCTTGATTTGATTGTATCCCGAGAATCTATCCATGAATGACATACGTTCAAAGCCGTATGTATTGTCGATCATGATGTCTGTGATAGGAAGGGGAAATTCATCTTTGGGGCATGCCTCGTTCAGGTTGCGGAAGTCGATGCAGATTCGAATCTTCCCATTCTTCTTGAGGACGGGTACTATATTGGCGACACAATCAGAATGTTGCTCTTCACGAATGAAGCCGCTGGCTATTAGCTTGTTGACTTCGGCTTCGATCGTGTCCATGACGCCTGGGCGGAAGCGTCGTTGTTGCTGCTTGACCGGCTTTGCATCTGGCCGTATATTGAGTTTGTGGAGGGCGATGTCAGGATTTAACCCTGGCATGTCTTCATAGCTCCAGGCGAACACATCAATGTACTCTCTGACAAGTTCTAACAGCGACTCTCGTTCTTCGTCAGTTAGGCTTTTACTGATAAAGATCGGTTTTGGAGAAGATTCGCTGCCAAGATCCACTTGTACGACCTCATCTTCGGTAGGAGGTTCTCTCAGTTCGAACCGCTTTTCCCATTGTGCGTCTAATTGCGGGACCCATGGCTCTAGCTCAAGGATTTTGGGGATGTCTTCGTCTTCCTCGTAAGCGTCAGCGAACGCCATGTTGATTGACATGACTTGTCTGAACACATCTCCGATGCTGGTATCTGAGTCGAAAGTCGGTGATCCGGTTGAATGTGACTGCCAGTCGCATTCTTCATCTGAGCTTTCAGGGGTCGTAGTAGGCGTTACATACCCTAAACCGCATCGGGTTTTGTTATAGTAGTTCCGTGGTTTGCCTGCCGGGGCTGGCGTCTTCAAAGGTAATCGTCGTCCAGTGCCGTAGTTCAGTCCTGGCGTTGTCTCTAGATCATACCCCTGTTTCTGCATGAGATATTTGGATTGAGGGCTATAGAGATACAGAGCGCAGTCTTCCAGCATCTGACCCGAAGTCGACTTCTTCCATGGCGAGGGGATGCGGGTTGTTTGTCCGGCCGAAGATGATTGGGTGGTCCCCTCCCTCGATTATTCGGTAAGCGTCTTCTACTGGAGTAAGTTGGATAGCGGTGTACACATTTATCACCTGTGTATGTAGGTGAGTGCCTATACCGTATTTCATAGCATACATTGTACATAGCTTATTAAGCTCGGTGTAGTGCAAAGATAACCCTTTATTGATGAAGTAAGGTACCTTTTCTAGAGGGATTACATCATCTGTGGAGGGAGCATCAGTGTGGGCAGTCACATACTTGGCTAGCTCTGGTTCCTCTTCGGCTACCCCCTGTGTGAATGAAGATTGAGAGGGCATCCTAGTCAGCTTGATCTTCAGAGGTTCAGCTGACGGAGCGGAGCGTGGGGTTGTCGGTAGACTAGCAACCCCCAGTCTGGCACTTGATGTGGAGCGAGGGGTGGCTGGTTCGCTTGAAGTGTCAGACCTCGTATCGGGGGTGACGACCCTTCTTAAGCAGGCGTATCGTCAGAGGTCTATCGGAGGGATTGAGCTTCTCCATTTGGGATTGACAGACTCTCGGCAATCTGATGGTAAGTGGCCCCGTCGTGGGTCTCGGTACCTGGCCGGACCTTGGCAGCCGGATTCTCAACTGCTCTTCCTGTGCTGAGAGGCTGATCGCGTCCTTACGCAGCATGGCCGTAAGGGGTACGGAATTGCCTGGTTTGCGAGCCTGGAGGTGGATTGTCAGAGGTTCTTCTGATCCCGTGGTTGCTTTAACATTAGTTTGTTCATTTCCTCCTTCAAGGTGCCTCTTCGACTTTTCGTATAGGCAGGAGTCCGAGTAATAAGATTCGACCCCTTTGAAGGGATCGATGTCAGCAAATTCTGTCCTCACGAAGCTGTGCTTGTCGACATATTTGAAGCATTGGTGTAGCGTGGAAGGCACGATCATGTAATCGTGTATCCAAGGGCACCCCAAAAGGATGTTGTATGAAGTGTCGACATCTATGACGTAGCAAGTGACTTCTGATTGGAGATCGCCAATCTTACATTTCAGACGGATCTTCCCGATTGGGTAGCTCCTGCCCGAATTAAACCCGTTGATGGCGGTGTTTATAGGGGTCAGGCGATGCATCGGGATGCGAAGATGATGCAGTAGTCCTTTTGGAATGATGCTTATCGAAGACCCAGGGTTAATGTGCATCCGGTCCACCTTTATGTCGCCGATGTAGCCTGTGTAGTATAATGGGCGATCGTGTAGATTAGTCTTGATGAGCATGTCTTGTGGGGTAAAGACGATGTTGGGTATTGCTCCCGTACAGGCACTGTCTTGGAGGTCTACGGGCTGATCTTCTCCCGTGAGGTTGACCTGAGCCAGGTACGCGTCGGCATTTTGAAGTGCATCGCTCAAAGCTGTGCGGACATCCTTCGAGAGCCTCAGGAGTTCATATAAGGACAATTTGGCCGGTGTATTGGCCAATTGCGCCAAGATGTCGAAGTTGTAGGGCCTCTCTAGCCCCTGAGATGTTTCTTTTCGGAGGGATTTGTCGAAGCGAGTCTCCTTCGGCCTAGGCTTGTCGGTCGTCGAAGGCTGAGCCGGTCCCGGAGCATCCGTAGTAGTGGACGGATGATCATCAGTCGAGTTTTCAGCCACAGGTTGAGATTGTGCTCCGGATCGAGTAACAACGACCGTGACTTCTTCTTCATCTGCCGAGGTGGTACGGCAGGATCTGACTTTTCCACTTTTCTTTTTAGAAGATGGAGTGGACTGAGTTACCTCGTGGACTAGGTCCGGATGGACCCACATGATTTCCCCTCGTGATATGGTGAGGGGTACTAGACCAGCAGCTTGATCGCGAGCAGGCGGGAGATTAGCAATCTCCATCGTTGCCAGAGGGATGGGTATAACCCCGTTCTGGGTCTCTGTTGGAGGGAAGCTGCCGAATTGGACGGACACCATATTGGCTGCCACGGTTACCTCCTCGAAATCGATGGCCAGAGCATTCGAATCGATAAGGTTTTGGATATATCGTTTCAGTTGGTAGCAGTCGCGCGTAGCATGGTGGACGTAGCGGTGGTAATGGCAGAACTTTGGGTTCTCCAGATCAGCCGGCCGAGGCTCCCGTCTTGGTGGAGGAAGCTGAATCCTATCTCCTTGTATGAGCATGTCCAAGATAGGCTTGACGTGACCGTCTTCAAAAGAGTAAGTGATTTGAGGCCATTGTTTGTCCGCAGGTTGCGACTCAGGCTTCTGGGCTGTATCGGCCACCATAGCCTGCTTGCCTCTGTTGTCCCGGTTGTTGGAGGGGCTACCCCCATTGTCGTTGGTGGTATTGGGACGCTTGCCCTTGTTCTCTTCCTCTGAGATATGTAATCCCAGTTGGCGAGCCTTCTTTAATCGTTCTTCGGCACTTGTAGCACTAATGATAAAAGCCTTCCAGTCCTTGAATTGACCCTCGCCCATCCAGAGACTGATTGTTGGGAGTAGTCTCTTTTGGCAAATTTCGATCAAGGAAGAGTCCGGGTTGCCAGATGGTAACTTCATTACGGTTTGACGAAACTGTTCAATGTAATTCCTCGTCAGCTCTTTCTCTCCTTGAATGACGTCCATGAGGGTAGACATCATGACGTCCTGCCCTACCTCATAGAACCTCTCCAAGAACAGGCGTTTGAAGCCGGCGAAGGAATAGATGCAATTGTCCGGCAGGTTGCGGTATCAATTGAAGGCGACTCCTTCCAATGCCCCAATGAATAACCGCGTGAGGATAGCTTCATCATGGGGCAGATGATCGGTAGTGACCTCAAAGTAAGTAATGTACCGACTTGCTGAAGTTTTGCCATCATATGGGTTGATATTGAACGGCTTATATCTTGGTGGAAAGGGAACATCCCTCCATTCAGCAGGATATGGTTGCCGTATCCTGAGGTCTTGAGAGTTTTCTCGGGCGTAGAACATTGCTCGGAGCTCCTGAACCTCTCTTCTTACTTCTCGGGCCTCATTTGTCGCGGTAGGGGCCGTTATCTCGGGAAGATTATTGCCCGGGATCGGTGCCGCTGAATTTGAATCTACGTTGATTGTGGGACCCGTGCTTGTCTGGCCAGGTATCACCCCCTGCAGATTAGGAAGTGCCACTTTGATCTCGTCTACAGACTTGACCAAGGCGTGCAATATGGCCTCCAAAGTGTCGATGCGCTGGCGATCACTGGAACTGCCTTGATTGCTGTCTGTCATGAACACCGTCTTTACATGAGGAGTGGCGGAAGGAGTGGTGGGGGATGTACCCTCCGAGTCGTACCCATGCATCAAGAAATCATCAGGATATGTGGGGATGTTCTCTTCAGGTTCGGACTCAAAAGGAACACTACCCCCAGCTTCGGAGCTTGCTTCGTCAAGGATGTCCTTGGGGACGTCGGTATCTGTTGTATCCGTCGAAGGATTTGCTTCCTCCAGTCCGTATTCCTGGAATGTCGAATTGTCGTAGATGTTTGAAGGAGTGCTACCCCCAGTTCTGACGACCCCTAGTGTTACAGACGACGAACTTCCTACTGCAGCAGTTTTTGTCTTCGAACGGGTGTGTTGAAATACTCCAGTGGAGGATGACCCTTTAGACGACGGTTTCTTAGCTGTAGTAGTTGACACCTTTGGGCTGGAGATGCTTGTCTTCTTCCCTCTTCCCTTGCCGGGAACTTTCTGTACGGACTTGCAGGAGACAACAGGAGGTGTCTCGTCTTCTGAGCTCGGGTGATGTAGTCTTTGGAAGACGGATGGCCGGTCTTCTGTCATCGCCGCGTTGCTGCAACAGCAGTTGATGATGATCTAGGTGCATTGATGTCCGTGTGAGGACCCCGACGCTCCTTCTCTTTCCTTGCGTTTGTGGAGGATAACCTCACGCAGGTCAGAGGAACCACTTTGTCTGTTTGCCGCCGGGGGCTGGACTTGAGTGGTTTTATACAACTTTCCATCAGAGGCCCGCGTGATAATCAGCAGAACACCCCAATAGTCAGAGGTTAGGGCAGCCGTCTGGACTTGATGAGCCCACGCTGCCCTAGACTTCCTCCTTTTAGCACTTGTGGGTGCGTAATAGGAGGAGTCTAAGTCGAATACCACAGTCTGGATTATCATCCAGAGAATGATCAGAGTCAGGACCGCATGAGAGCCGGTCGAAGACTGACCGAGAGAAGCGTGAGATGGACGCTATGTGGCTAGCATTGGGTACCGTACAGGCTGTCTGCATGCGGCTGTCTTTTGTTGTGGGATGAGTCCTTATGCGGCGAGGAGTCACGACCGTGCAGGCCGACTGCATGCGGTTGGCATCTGTGGCCGTATGGGTTTTCTGCAAGCAATTGACTTTAATAGCCGCATGAGTCTCATCCGTGCGGTTGGCAACTGTAGCCGCATAAGTTATGCGGCTGACAGATGTGGCCGCATGAGTTTTCTTTATGCGGTCGGCGGTTGTAGCCGCATGGGCTTTCTCCCTGCGACTAATACTTTTCTGTGGCTCGGATCACGTAGAGTTCCTCTTTGCCCCTGCAAGTCTAGCATCATAGTATTTTCTTCTGCCGGACTTGGCGACAGCAGAGTTGTCTACGGTCTGAAGTGGGGCCGCAGGGGAGTCTTTCTCGCCATCTTGAGCAATAGAGAGCACCCCATCAAGGGCTTGCGGAGGAGCAAATGATTTCGGCCTCCACTCTTTGCGAGCCTTTATGGTGCGGGTGCGCTTCTAGACCGGGCCAGTGCTACCTTCAGAGAGCATCTCTTCGAACGCCTGTTGGTCGAAGCGTACGACCACCTTCTGTTGTGTAGAGCCAAGTTTGGCTGCGTCCGATTGCGTCACCAACTCCTCAGCCGTGGAGAAGTTAGTCCCCAGCAGAGTCGCCATCGTATTTGCCATTGATTGTAAAAGTACAGAACAATTATCAGAGGACTGAACTTAGACTCACAATACAAACTCGCTCGTACAAAGAAAGCCTAGGGACGAAAACCTAGGTACAACAGTCTAAGTACGATTGTTTATTTTAGATTCTGGGGGGTGACGATAGAGGCTCGGGAAAGCGACGGCCGCTCTGCCTTACTCCTTGGACGATCGGTACGCTGCCTTGGCTCGGGAAAGACCTGCTTGGTCGTAGACGAAGAAATGCCCTTCTTGCTCTCTCTCTGATTGCTCTTCAGGCTTCTCTCTCTCTTTGTATATTCTCTCTCTGACTATGGGGGAAGTCTCTCTGTGTATACGTATTCTTCTCTGGGTTTTTTTGTTGTATATGTCTCTATATATTACAAGGGAATGGCACCTTGCTATTTATAATAGTGGGATATGATCACTAGGGTTGCCAATGATTAGCTCTTGGAGATGGCGGCGGCCTGGGGATTGATCAATCCAGGCCGTTCGTTTCTGATTGTGACGAATCAGAACCATTAAGGGTAGATTACACCAAATCCCTATTAGCAATTAATGCTGATTGGCATAAATCTTCCTTATAATGATTCTCTAATATCTGCGAATAAATCAAATTTATTCTCCTGCCACGTGCCCCAGATCATTGGGATTTGACCCGATCTTGGATTGCCATAAATCTGGGAGATTGATCGGCTGAGGACACGTGTCCTGAGAGCCAATGGTGAGACTGGAACCGCATGCAGATTGGGCCGCATGAGATTTCGGCCGCATGAAATTTGGGCCGCATAAGACTTGGGACACATGTCAGGGCTGTCTGGGCAGTGGCCCCCTCCTTCAGACTTCTGAACCATATGATGAGCCGCATGAAACACATAATAGTGTGTCTGCTTGAGCCGCATGGGCATGATCTTCTTGAGCCGCATAGGGGTGATTCCACTTGAGCCGCATGGGACAGCTTCATTCTGAACCGCATGGGAAGTCTTCACTTCGAGCCGCATAAGCACACCAACGTGGCAGGGCCACGTGGCATTTTGTTGCTCTCGGGGGATCGTGTCAGAGATTTCTTTCTCTTCCCTAGAGATTCATCATCATGACAGAGTCATAATTACCTGCTTTGGTGTCAGGTCTGTCAACTTTTCAGAGGGGTCAGCCGTCAAAGCAATTAATGCAGCATGGATGGAGGGGAGCACTGTCACGCCATATGTCTTCTGAGTCGCATGGAATGCCTCCGGCCGCATAGCTCCTTATGCCGCATGACTCCCTGAGCCGCATGCGTTTTCTGAGCCGCATGGGTCTTTCTCTAGTATTTTCCATGCTTCTACAAGTCCGACTATGTGTCCTCACTCTGCCTGCTAGCATGACCCTAGAGGATTCTAAAATCTCATAATCAAGGCGACCTAGCCCATACAACTTATCCCAGAAAATGTCACATCACAAGAATAAAATTTCATCCAACGAGCAAAGAACAGATAGAATCGAAGTTCAAGACAGTTTATGAGGAAGCAATACAGAAATAAGATCGAAAGATTGGAACCTGCTATCTGCTCTGCTACTGCCTGAGTGGGCTCAACTGCCATGGCGAACGCGCGCCCTTGCTGGCCTCCTCTAGCCTGCCGCACTCTATCCTGGCCCGCCTGTCTGGCTGCACGGGCAGCACAGTCCCTCATCTGGTGATCTGGAGCTCCACAAACAGACAAACTCCCAGCCTCAATCTACAGACCTCCCCGGTGTGCCCTATCCTCTTGCAGAAGGCACACTGGATGGCCTGCCTCTCGTCCTGTCCCTGGTGCTGCTGGGCACGCGCCGGTGCCTGCTGGAACTGCAACTGAGGCTGCTGCTGCTGAAACTGCCTCTGCTGGAAGTGTGGGCGCTTCGCTGGCCCTGCACTCGAACTAGCTCCAAGAGCGTCGCTGCTCCTCTTCGGCCTGAGGCTGAAGTCCTTCTTTGCAATCTGAGCCTCCATAAGGATCTGCTCGAAGGTCGCGTCTCATCGCCCAGATGTGCGAGTGCGCACTGCATGATTGAGACCCCTCCTGAACTTTCGAGCCTTGCACCCCTCATCCTGAACCAAACTGGGTGCAAACCTGCTCAAGCGGAAGAACTCCGCTGCGTACTCGTCCACCGACGAGTTCTCCTGCACCAAACTGGCAAACTGTCCCTCCAAAGCTGTCAAGGCTACATCTGGGTAGAACTTCTCCTTAAAGAGCTTTCTGAAGTCCTCCCAAGATAAACCTCTCACTGACGCACGCGGATCCGTGTGGTACCAAGTCAGCGCTATATCGAAGAACTGGCTCGCTGCAGACGTCACCACAGACCTCTCGGGACCTCTGCCAACTCCAGACTCCGCTGGACATCCTCTAGCCAGTCGTCCGCGTATAGGATACCCTCGGAACCCTTAAACTCCCGCGGGTTCATCTTCCTGAAGTGGAGGTGTGTACCGGGCCTCCCTTGACCCTGCTGCTGTGCTGGTGCTCCCTGAACTGTAGCCGGTGCATCTCTCTCCACTGCTACCGTAGCTAACTGATGTGAGTTCTCCATGGTCTGTCGTAGCACCTCTGCCTGACGGTACTGTGCCTCTGCCTGTGCTCTCTGCGTCTGCAGCATCTGGTACAGAAGGACCATCTTCCCCTGAGCATCTGCCGGTATCGGAGGCGGCGGTAGAAGAACATCAGGAATAACCAAAGACGGTCCCGCTGCTGGAGGTGGAAGACCTCCTAGAACCGTCGTTGCTGCTGCTCCCGCCGGAAGGGCAGGAACCGAGATAGCAGCTCCCTCAGCTGTAGCTCCCGCTGCCGGAGGTGGAAGACCTCCTGGGACTGCCACTGCTACTCCCATAGCCGGTGGTGGAAGACCCGCCGGACCTGCCACTGCTACTCCCGCAGCCGGAGGTGGAAGACCTCCTGCCGGATCGGGCCTCTCTGGTACAGCGCTAGAACCCGCTGCCTGAGAACGAGTCACCGTCATCCTGAAGATGAATTGAACCCAAGAGATCAATATGGCACAAGATAAGATATTATCAAAGGTGGACAATTGAATTCAAATACCAGAAGAGTTGTCATGGTAATCAAAGATCAAAATTTTCCTAAAATGTGATTGAGTAACTCCTACCATACCCTAGATCCTACGTCCTAGTCGTAGGCTCGTAATTAGCGCTCTAAGTCGAGCACCATTACGAGATCGCACTAATTACGACACTGACCTGCATGGGCCACCACAAAAATGTGTCACAACCCGCACCCTAGAGAGGGGCACGAGCACGTGGTTACGTCCAGCCTACGCCGAAGAATCGGCGGTAGAACGCTGTATATAGGATCTGTAAATACTACGACTAAAACAGATAAATGTACCTGTACAGTATATACACTCCGAATGGAGGTGACATAGCAATACAGTCTCTATCACATAATCAAAACTAAGGTAGATAGCATGAAAAGAGATATGATAGATAAAACAGGAAACGAGTCCAAAATCCACAAGTCAGAGCTAACACACAAACATCCATATCTCAGAAAATATATAATAGATACTACAACTGACAGTGCTAGCGGGCTCGCAGGCCAGGCAAACCTAACTAAACTAAGCTACTCAGGGTGAGCAAAGTCTAGTGGCTCTACCAACAAGCCACTGTCTAAGTCTACTCCGTCAGACTCTACCCCATAGTAGGTCAGGCAATCAGCCTCTGAATCATCTGTAAAATTTTTCAACGGTATCCTGTCAGGAAAATGAGCAAGTACAAACACCAACAGCAGTTCCATATGAATTGATAAATTCTATAAGAGACAGTGTAATAAAATATAAGACAAAATCAACTGGAAATATATATATATCATGGTGTGAGTACTGAGAAGAACGACGATATGAATGTATATAGGGCGACTTGGGAACTGTTCGGAAAGTCGAGTTACAACCCTTAAACCAAACAAGGACTGGGGCTGTAACCCTTCTCCCGAACAGAACTTAGTCACCACAGATAATAAATATAAAAGGTGCCTTGAATTATTAGTGCGTCATGTGATCAGCTTGGGAAACATGTTCAAGCTTTCCATCTGACCGGCTACGAACAAATAACAAGTGTGAAACAACAAGTATGAAGATAAGGCCGGTCATCATGGAAAGTTGAGAACAAGTAGCTATGAACAAGTGTCGAGTATAAGTGCGAAACAACAAGTGGGTATTTTGATCACGCAACCACTAATAACTCCCCATCCCCGAATAGTATAAAGGATCCGGACATAACACGTCATGACACGGGTTCGAAAGCAGGGGGCCAGTCCACTCCCAAGTCCAAGTCTATACAAGTACAAGTAACAAATCGAGTCATGTACCAATATACCAAGTAATCTGGGAACAACATCTCATGACAGGATCCGACATATACTAGTCCGTAAAATATCGTGTCTGGAAATCAAGTAAGACACTACGACTGAATCGGATATAGCAGATATCAAGACAATGAAAACTATCAGTGAATGTACTCGCCTGTGGTCCTGAGCTGATAGGGTGAACAGACGCTCAGAGTGATCACAGACCTAAAATAAGATACTATGAGTCAAACAGGGCTTAATACTGAAAAAGAAAACTAATATAATCCATGAATGCAAGTCTAAGTGTAACTCCACCTTTCCCAATTTTGGTAAAATTTAAAATTTTTAATAATAAATACTTCATTTCTTTTACTATAAATATATAGTTATGAGTATTTTTGGAGGGAAGGAATTTGAAGCAGGAATATATTATATTTTTTATTATTTCGAAGTTGTAACAAACTTTGGGACCCACAATTTGATTTTCTAACTGATTTTCAACCAGATCCTGCAAATATAGAAAGGAAAGGGGGTTTTGTGTAAATATTCTAGAGCGGGGGGATCTTTGTGTAATATTCTGTAGCGGGGGGGGGGGGGGGGCTAACTGCAAAAAGGGTGCAGTGATAGTTAATTTTGGGCTGGAGTGAGAATCCTCACTCAGCCATTCCTTTTTTTCGAAGAACTTTCCCTCTTCCTCCTCAAAACTTGGCTGGCCACCAAACCCTAACCCTAGATTAGAGGCCGACCATGGCCGGCGACCACCACTCCAGCCACCTCTTCGGATCGACAACCGACGGTGGCGCTCAGCACTTCTCCTCGACGAACCCTCCTTGGCGACGACGATTCCGATGCCTCGACGACGACGGCGATGGTGGTGGCCGACACCTCACCGACATGATTTCTCGACGATGGTGATGGCGAGGGCCGTCTCCTCACCAGTGGCGGTCAGATCGACTCCCGGCGGCGGCGCACACAACTTTCCCGACGACTGCGAGGGCGATACCGAGATAACAACTACGTGATCTCCTCTCCAGCGACGTCGAGCGACGGATCGAGGTGACGAATCCTCTCAGCGAGCTTCACAGAAATTCTGGTGAGTTGTTCTTCGACTCTTGATCTCCTCCCCCTGCAACTTCTTGATCTGTTAGAAACTAGGTTTTGTTTCTTGTTTGATTTAGGTTTCAAATTCGAGTCTGCTGATTGAGTAATCGGTTGATCTGTTGGTTTGAGCCTTTTTCGTTTGTTTCGTGTCAGAGACGAGTGATCTCGGATCAAGCAAAACACCAGGGAACGTGTCTGCTTCTTGGATCGTATCTGGAACAATTTGAATCATCCTCAGGATTGAGTCTCTATGTTCTGGGATGTGTCTGGACACCTGTAGGATCGATTAGGACACGGATCAGATCGATTTAATCTCAGGTATCAATCTCCATTCTTGATAAATTAGAATTTGTTGCCGTAAAATTTTGAATGAGTGAATTGTGACCAGGGTGTGGAGAGTATGGGTTAGCTGTGTCTTGTGTACGTATTCTTGATGCCGTTCGAGTTCGGGTACTGTTGTGTCTGTGCGTGCCAGCGCCGTTCCTGTTGTGTCCGTTGCAGTAGGCTGTCAGGAACCAGTGAAGCAGATGGCCGAGTTGGAGAGTTTAATTGACTATAGGATTTTTCTATTCGATTGTATATTTGAGATTTGTATCTAGTTTCTGTATAATTCATTTTGTCAACTTTGTTAGATTTAACTGTGTTTGAACAAATATTAGTATGGCTAGACTTTGCTTGCAGGTTGTTGAAACATTAGATTATGTTGACTTGTTAGGTTCGGTTTGGAAGCTAGGGTTGTGTTCATATCTGAATATTTTCTTATTTTTCTGAGTTACAACAGGAATAATTCCTATTGGGTTGCTTATTTTAATGATAAGGACCAAAGCATAGTGGTGTTCTGACTTGGGCGGGAGCATGTAGTTTGGTTGTTGAACTTAGTGTATTATGAGATTTTGATCAAGTTTTCATCTTGTAGGTAGTGTTGTTATAATTCGAATTTTTGCAAGGTTGTGTTTAAATAAGTACCTGGGCTATACAGTACTGGTAAATGCTAGAGTTCAGTTGTGGTTAGGTGCTGGATTGTGAAGGAATTCAGTTGGTAGGGAGCATGGACTGCACATTTGTGTTTATTTTGAGTTCTTAAGTTTAGGTGTTATGAGCCAGTCCAGAGAGTTGGGCTTAATATTGTTCTATATGAATTAATATCAGCTCATATGCATGTTGATTTGGACTGAGCTTAACAGGCTCAGAGCATTAAAGAAAATTTAGTAAATTTTGATAAGTATATTTTGAGTAAGCTTTGATGGATTTGACCTACTAGAGGGGGAGTGTTGTGGACTGGAACAAGTCTGGAGCTATTTGGCAAGCTTTCAACTAAACCAAGTTGGAGTGGTTGCTTTATTATTTAGTATGTTATGTTACTGATTGACTTTTTATTAAATGTTTTAGCAGAGGTTCATAATCACATTATATTTTCTGAATAGAACCTTGCAGGAACTTCTAAAATGAAAGAATTTATAACTCAAATGGTCATCTTACCCACGAAAATAAATACAATGTTTATCTAAGATATTTTTAGCTATAAATAATATTTACAAAAGACTATGTTGGTAAGATTTTACTAAATCTATTTTGCTACGATGCCAATATATATATAGTATCTTGCCAATAGGAAATATTCTTTCTAAATATTGATTTATCAAACCTAATTATTTTTAAGTTTTATAATATTAATTTCTTGCTAGTATTATCGATATTTGGATTAATAATATTGCTAGTCATTACGAATAGTTAGTGGTGTAAATAGCTAGTCTAAGGATAGTTAGCTACTAATAGATAGATAATGCCATTGTTTAGATCCTAACCAAACTTGTACCAAATAACAGGAGGATATCCAGCTTTACTACCCACACTCGATCACCCTGAGCAAGGCAAGTACTTTTCTACGGTTTTGTGCATTTACATTCTTGTACGCTTTCTTGTGACACGTCATGGCACGATATCATGTACTCCTGTACTCCTGTATTCCTGTACCCTTGCTCTTGTACTTATTAGTGTCGGGTGGGGAAATACACTAGCCATGTGACCAATCCCGATTACTATATATTCTTGTACCTAGCTTAGGCCTCGTACTATGCACGCGGGTCCTAAGTCGTACCATATTCATGTACTCCTGTACATGCTCCAGTACTCACCCCAGCCGGTCACATGGACTAGATGTATTTCGATATTGTGCACTTGTCAGGTTTGGTACTTCAGGATTATAGTTTCATTCCTGTACTTTACATGTTCCTGTACTTTACATTCATGTACTATAGTTCCTGTACTTATTCCATGTACTACTTTCCTGTACTTTCATGTTCATTCCTATATTTCATTTCCTGTACTCCTGTACCCTGTTCATATCATGTTCATGTTTTATTACCTAGAACTGTACTTTGCTCTGCTCTTGAATAGGATATGTTGCAGGTACGCTTGCAGGACATTTCTATGGGCCAGATCCCAGGATTTAGCTGAGCAGGATGAGGCTTAGCTTGAGGCTTCAGGTTTAGACTACTTAGCTTTACTTTGAGATATTGACTTTAGAGTTCATAGCACTTTTCATTCCTGTTGATTCTGGTACATTATGATATCTGGATTTGTGGATTATGGTGATCATTCTGGGATACGTTTTAGATGCTGTGATTGTATACTTTCATGTTTAGCTGTTAGATTTCCCTAGTTGGTACAGCTTACTTCGTCGTGTCTAACGACGAAGGCTGGGCGTGTCCGACTCGTGTCCGATTATTCGGGAGCGGATCATGACACTAAGTCAAAACTAGGTCAATCTAGGTCAAACTGAGTCATACTAGGTCATACTGGTTCATACTAGGTCATGCTAGGTCACTGGGAGTCATTCCAAGTCAAACTAGATCGATCGGGATCAACGGTTGACTTACAGTTGACTTTTGATCAAAAAGTCAACTCTGGTCAAATCTAGTCAGCTCTAGGTCAAACTAGTCTAATGTTGACCAACTGTTGACTTTCAGTCAACTGGTCAACTTTGGATTGGTTTCGGTCAAATCGGGTCGCTTAATGACAAAGTCTGACTCTCGGTTGACTTTTGTTGACTTTTGGTCAAAAAGGTCAACCGACGTCAAAACTAGTCTATGAGTACCATATTTGATCATTACCAACCACGGGAATCAAGTTCTAACACTATCTTAGGCTTGTAACACAAATATCCTATTTCTAGGCAAAACTAGTAAATCCTTCTAAGGTAAATCCCGATACCTTGCCCAATACCAAGGAAACCCCGCAAATACCCATGGTACTAGCCTAGACTTCTTAGGGTAGCTAGATATCAATCTATCTAAGGTTTATCTACCAAGAAAAATGGGTATCCTAGGTATCTAGGCTATGTTGGGATACGGGGTATTGATTTACCCTATTACCTATCCTATCTCATGAATTTTACCCTCTTCTCTACCACACTCATCTACACCACTCACTCTCATGATACACTCCTATATTTATCACTCTCATAGGTTTCCTATAGGTTTCCTACTAGTTAGACAATAGGCTAACCTATAGGATACTAGTTTCCCTCACTAAGCTCTCTCACACACACACACAATATCTCACAAATACACACATACACAATGGCAATTTATGGACTGATTTAAGTGGACTTGTAGACTGATTTTTGTGGGTTTATGGGCTGTCATATAGTGGTGTTTGTGGCTGAATTTGAAGTGGTTGGGTGGTGGTGTTAGGGGCTGTTCTTGGACTGAATTTGTGGGGGTTTTTGTGGACTGTTACGTGGGGTTTAAAGGGCTATTTTAGTGTGTCAAATAGGACAGCCATAGGGGGATTTATGGGCTGTGTTTGGGGACAGTTAGAGGGTGCCATGGGGTGTTTTTGACAGTGTAATGACAGCCACTAATAGGGGGAAATGGGGGCAGTCCTTGACTGTAAGTAATGGGTTTTAGGGGGCTGTTTTGTGGGTGTTAATGGACTGTAGGTAGGGGGAGAAATGGGGACTGCCATGGGCTGTTTTAGGGGCTGTTCTGGGACAGCAGTAGGGTGGTTTCTCCTCCCACTAATACTCCACATCCACTCCACAACTCTTTACCAATATCACTCCTATTCAACTACTCTCACACTCTACCATTTCACATGTTTTCCCCTCTCAAACAAATCACCAAACACCACCACTACTAACATACACACACACCCCAAGCCATTCCTTGGCCGAAACCTGTCATGCTCTCCCCCATCCAACACAAGCCACACACAACACATAATATATACACTAATATATATAAGCCATATATATATATATATATATATATATATATATATATATATATATATATATATATATATATAAAGAAAAAAATAAAAAATAAAAAATAAAAAAATAAAAAATATATATATATATAAAGAATGAAATATATATATATATATATATATATATATATATATATATATATATATATATATATATATATATATATATATTTTTATATATATATATATATATATATATATATATATATATATATATATATATATATATATATATATATATATATATATATATATATAAAGAATGATATATATATATATATATATAACCTTATATATATACAAATAGATTATAGGAAATGATACATTAAGAAAATCATTCCCACACACATGAAAATTCTGAAATAATAGTTAGAACACACCAAAACCAATGCACAACAATATCCATGTGCCCAAATAGGGAGTTTTTCCTATTAGGACACAATCCTACATATTGGACACCTCTAAAAATGTCCAAATGGACACAAAATAGTCTCTAATGGAGACATAACCATGGAAAACATTCCTATGGGTTTCATAACCATTCTATATGAAATGGAAACTATTTTTAGAGAAGGATTTACCTATTTTTGGAGGAGGAACAATGGTGGAGCTCTCAAGAATGGAAGGAACCTTTGGAGAAGAAGAAGAAGAAGTGGATGAGAACAAGGAAAAGTGATTTTCTCTCTCCTCCCCACCCTTACACAATGTGGCCGGCCACTAGCTCCAAATGCCCCCTTTTACTAATTACAAGTTTGCCCCTCTATTGTTCTATTAGCTCTTTACAAGTTTGCTTAGGGTTTGGGGGTTAAAAATGTAAATCTAATGTTCTAATTAGGTCTAACCTAATCCATGGGGTCATGATTAATCCGTCTAACTTTTTATGGTAATATTGTGGGCCATGGCTAGCTAGTGTGTGGGCCCGCTAAGGTCAAAACTACCCCGGGTCCCCGAAATAAGTCAAAACAAGTCATAATGAGTTGAAATTCGAACCCGATTCAAATAACCCCAAAATAATACAATAAATAAATAAATAATTCCAAAATAATTCAAAAGTGAAAAATGACAAAAATACCCATGTTTTTGGAAACTGGGGGTGACATGGTTCCCTCCTTAGGGTCACCATCCCATGTGCATATCCCAACAACACATACAAGTATATATGTTGAGATAACTCATGGTGCACTTTTCGTTTAGGACTAAACTTTACTAGGTATGTTGAGAGCATGCTCTCTTCATGTCAAGGAGCAAGAGCACCAACAAGTCCCACATATCTCAACATATATATGTGTCTAGGGTTGAGCGTTCCCCACAGTAACTGTCTATTTTGCATTAGGATAGATGTCGCTGATGACCTGAATCTTCCCGCATGGGTTGAATAATAATGTGATACAAGAATGACTACGTCTTGAATTCTGCACCACAATTGTAATTCATCCCACTCATAAAATATAGTTATATGTGCTTCTGGATGCATATTAAAGGTCCTGTGTCAGCCTGGCTTCAGTGTATAATTTTGGACGTCTAAAAGTTTACCCTCAAGAGATGGCCTTATATCTCTTTCCATACACTATAGGTAAGTCCTTTATTAAAGAGACATGGCATGAAGTCTTGCCCTTCCGTGCGGTGCTACGTCGCTATGACATACTCTAAAGCCGAGGCATTACCCCTACACGGGAACCTCATCGTAGTGTCATACTACTGCAGCATGAGGTCACAGCCTCTTTGTAGTGCCATTCTACCCATCATGAATCCTAAGGCTTCCTTGAGGTATTACGCCGCAACGACATGGCTTGCAAGGCCGAGGCTTTACCCCTACCTGGGTACCTCATCGTGGTGTCGTGCCACTGTAACTTGGGGTCACCCTCCCCTTTGTAGTGCTGTCTACAACTCTTTAATTTTATCATACATCATTAGGCTACTTGCCTATTTGCGGTGCTACGCCGCTATGACTTGGCTTACAAAGCCGAGGCATTATCCCTACCTGGGAACCTCATGGTGGAGTCATCCCACTGTAGCATGGAGTTTTACTCCTTGTAGTGCTGCGCTACCGTGCTTCCTGTAAAGCACACCAGGCATTCACTCTGCCTGAGAACTCATTAAGGAATTTAAGCCAACCTTAACACATGATTCGTTTTTCGCAGAAAATACATAGGAGACAACAGTGGTTATGGGTTCGTAACCCTTCCATGTTCTCAAAAACAAGTACCCACTGTTACCTGTTAGTTTTCCAGTCAGTGGTCCTCCCTTGAACCGAAAGTTAGATGTCTAGTAGATTTCTCTTTGAACTAATAACATAAAACTTTATGGTAGGATTGCACAGACATATTATCAGAATACCTTCAAGCCCATCGTCCCTGCTATGTATTCAACCAGCTGGCTCTTGAGGCCCTTCGTGAACAGATTCACGAGGTTATCCTGACTCTGAACATCAATTACTATAATGACACATCTCTTGATGAGATCATTCACAGCCCTGTGCTTTAACCGCGCAGTTCTCTTCTTTCCATTAAAGAGATCATTTGATGCCACCATCACAGTTGCCTGGTTGTCGCAGTATATCGGTATCGTCGGTATTTGTGCCCCAACCACTGGAAGATCATACATGAGCTCCCGACGCCATTCTGTTTTATCCGCTGCGGTATCAAGTGCAAAGAACTCAGATTCTCTGGATGACCGCGAAAGCTTAGTCTGCTTCTTCGACTTCCATGATATAGCAGCTCCACCCATTATGAAAATATATCCACCTGTGGACCTCTCGCTCTCCACCTCTGAGCACCAACTGGCATCACTGAAGCCTTCTACTATCAGCGGCTCTCCGCTGAAGTGCAGTACATACGTCTGAGTCTTCTAGAGATATCTTATAACACGCTTCATAGCTTTCTAGTGCTCAACGCCTGGATTGCTAGTGAATTGACTCAACATTCCTACGACGAAAGCTATGTCAGGCCTAGTGGCAGTAGTAGTGTACATCAAACTCCCGATGACGCTAGCGTACTCCAATTACCTGACACTTTCCATCGAGTTTGGCTCCAGCTTCTGATCACTTCGGTACGGCATATCAATTATAGGAAGATCATGATATCCGTATCGAGTGAGCAACTTCTCAATGTAATACGATTGTGACAGTGCCAATCCAGTGTCTGTCCGGATGATCTTGAGTCCCAAGATAACATCAGCATCCCCTAAGTCCTTCATACTGGACTTTGTCGAGAGGAACTTTTTTGTCTCCGTGACATAGCTTATATCCGTTCCTAGGATTAGAATGTCGTCCATGTTTAGACAAACAATGACTCCTCTTCTGTAAGCAAATTTAGTATAGACACACTTGTCTGTTTCGCTGACCATGTAGTCGTTTGACCTTAGAACTTTGTCAAACTTTTCATGCCATATTTTGGGTGCTTGCTTTAAGTCATACAGAGATTTCACCAACTTGCAGACTTTTTCTTTTAGGCCTATGAGAACAAATCCATCTGGCTGTTGCTTAAAAATCTCCTCGGTCAGCTCGCCATTCAGGAATGATGTTTTCACATCCATCAGATGTATCACCAGCTTGTGTATTGCCGCAAGAGCAATCAACAATCTGATGGTTGTCATCCGTGATACTGGAGCATATGTGTCAATGTAATCGATCCCCTGCTTTTGAGAAAACCCCTTGGCCACTAGCCTGGCCTTGAACTTGTCAATGGTTCCATCGTCTTTTTCTTGAAGATCCACTTACTTCCGATAGGTTTTGCTCCTTCGGGTAAATCAACTAACACCCATGTGTTATTGAAGGTAATTGAGTCAATTTTGTTGTCTATTGCCTCCTCCCAGAAGATAGCATCTCTGGTTTTCATCGCTTCATCATAGGTAAGCGGATCTACTTCCACATGATAGGTGACGAAGTCATCTCTGAAGCTCTTCAGTCTCCTTGCTCGCTTCATTGACGGGTCAGCGAGTTCCGGTTCATTTGTTGTTTCCCCACCAACAACATCATCTTGGACTACTGGCTCATATGAGATCTCAGTCTCATTTGCACCTTCACCATTCTCCGGAATGTCTGGAAGAATAATATTTTTGTGTCTTGTAAACTTGTCTTCAAAGTATTCAGTATCGCAAGATTCGATGATATAATTTGACTCAATGTCAAAAAATCTCCAGGCATTAATCTTTTCGGCATACCCAAGAAGATCGCCTTCGTAGTCCTTGTCTCCAGCTTCTGAATCATCAGATCAGGAAGCTTCACGTAAGCCAGAGACCCCCACACTCGAATGACATTCAAGTTAGGTCTGACTTTGAACCAGGGTTCATAAGGAGTTATCTCAGAAGTTGCATATGGCACTCTATTCAGAATGAATGTGACCGTTAATGCAGCTTCTTTCCAGTAGCATTTTGGAAGACCTGCAGTTAGCAACATTGAGTTCATCATTTCTGTCAACGTTCGATTCTTTCTCTCTGCTACTCCGTTAGATTAAGGAGAATACGGAGCAGTAGTCTCATAGATGATTCCATGTTCTTTGCAGAATATGCGAATTCATGAGACCGATATTCTTCGCCTCGATTACTTCTCAGCCTCTTGAGTTGTTGTCCAGTTTGCCGTTCAGCTTCGGCCCTGAACTTCTCGAACGCTTCGTCTTTAGATTTGAGCAAGTAGACGAATGCATACTTAGAGAAGTCATTGATGAAAGTTATGAAATACTTCATCCCGGCTTTTGTAGAGAATTATTTGAAGTCACGGATATCGGTGTGCACCAACTCCAGAAGATCTATGCTTCGCTTGACCCGATGAAAAGGTTTTCTTGTGATCTTCGTCTGAGCACATACTTCACACTTCTCTACCTTACCCCCATATTTGGAGATAAGTCCTAGACTAGACATTTTGTTTATTCTTTTACAATGAACATGTCCTAGCCTATTATGCAACAACTCAAGAGAATAATCAGAAAGAGCGACTGCATTAATTTCATTAGACTTGTTTACAAGCTGAATTTTAAGCATCCCTTCGATTTGATAAGCCTTTTCGAAGTATGTTTCCTTCTTGGACATCACCATATGACCAGCATTAATATCCATCCTCAAGCCTGCGTTGCTTCGTAGGCTCCCAGAGATCAGGTTCTTGGCAATCACTGGAACATGCTTCACTCCTTGGAGCGTCAGAGTGTTTCCGGAAGTGAGTTTCAGCTCCACAGTCCCGATCACTAGAACTTCAGCTTGGGCCTGGTTCGCCATGACAACTTTTTCAGATGTTGGCTGGTACGTGACAAATTATTCCTTGCCAGAACAGACATGGCACGTTGCACCGGTGTCTATCCACCAGTCAGAGTCAGCCCCCACAGTAGTGACCTGAGCGATCATAGCAACAATGTTAGAAACCAAAGAAATCTTACTAGACTCACCTTTTTTTGATTGTTTAGGCTTAGATCTGCATTCACATTTGTAGTGGCCTTTCTTGCCACAATTGAAATAAGTCACGTGGGACTTGGACTTCTGATGCTTGAATGAAGGACCCTTCATTTTCAGATTAGTGGAGTTCTTTTTTTTGGTGATGAGAAGCCACCTGCTTCTCCTTGGATTCTCTTATCTGCACCAGATTAGCCTTAGCTGATTGTTTGGATAGAGTGTCCATTTTCTGTTGAGAATACATCTCGTCCTCAACATGGGTCTCTTGTAGAAGATCTTCCAAGCTAATGTCCAGCTTCTTTCGATGCATTCTTGCATAGAAAGTACTCTATCCAGTAAGAAGTTTCGAGACGATCCCTCCAACGACAAACTTGTCGACGAGGGACATTTTCTCGTCTTCTAGCTTCTGGCGCAACTTCAAGAACTCTATCACCTGTGGCAGCATTGCCATCTCGTCTTCGAAGAGCCACTTGTGGTACTTCTCGACGATAAAGATTTTTGACCTATTGTCTTCATCTTCATACAGCTTTTTTAAGGACTCCCATATGTCCCTGGCAGAAGTTTACTTGGAGTATGACTCTGCCAGGGAGTCCCCCATTGCATTCAGAATCAACAGCCTACAGAGACTATTATTTCTTCTCTATTTGGTGAGTTTGACTTGTGTAGCAGAAAAGGCATATGCTGTACCACCTTATGGAATCGTCGGTCCTTCTGGAATTGTAAGTTCAGCCTCAATCAACACATGATCGACGTCTACTAGTTGAAGATTGAGGGTGATTTTACTCTTCCAAATTTGAAAGTGTTCTCCGTCGAACTTCTCCAGTTTGTTAAAGCTGGTATCTTGGAGAGAGGCACGAGAGTTTTCCATCTTCTGTTCTAGTTTTGAGATTATTAGTCCCTGGGCGTAAAGTCAGAAGTAAGCTCTTGTGACACGATTGCAGCACTTCAAAGGTAGGTGCAAAGCAGAAATCCTAGAAGGACTCTGTAAACGAAAAATCAAAAAAGATTTTCCGATAAAGGCAGCGTACGAATAGTCTAAAAAGACTTTCCTAAAATAAACAATAATGGAAAAGCATGCTGGGGTGTCAAGAACACCAGTGCTCAAAGCTAGATCCGCCCTCACGGCCAGCTTTCAGGAACCAGCAAGTTCAAAAGATCTCTGGAACGCTCTATTGATCTTCTCAAGAACGGACTGCTCAGAAAGTCAAAGAAGAATACTGGTGGCGTGAGGAGCTACAGGGGTCGCTGGAACACGAATGGGTCGAGGAACTCTCTCTACTCTCGTATAGAATTGTTTCGTCTGAAAAGAATCAATCATTTTTTTGTGAGAAGATGGGCCCTATATATAGTGTCCTGCTGTAACCGCTCAGATCCGTAACGTGAGCGACGATATTATGTCAGATCTGAAATCCCCGGATCAGTTATCGCACGTTACTAAATGGTCAGAATGTGGACAGCTACGATCTGCACGAATTAGTGCCACTGAGCAAGTTGTGCGTGCCCAGCACAACCAGCGCACCCCGTCCTCCCCGTGCGCCCTGCGCAACCAACGTGCCCCGTGTAACCTGTACAACCTGCCATCGCTATGCGCCCTGTGAACCCAGTGCAACCTGGGCGCGCACCACGATCGCGCACCTTGGCACACAACTGGGCGCTCAGTTGGCCGCGTAACTTGGCAGCTCAACTGGCCGCGCAACTGAGCCGCGCACCTGGGCCGTGCATCTGGCAGCGCAAGAGGCTCGCGCAACTTGAGCGTACTATACGCATAGCGACGATGCCGACGTGCTAAATGCAAAGTGTGCCAACAAAATGCCACATTACGCCTCATGAGCCCGTGAGCCCGAATCCGAGTCCGAGTCGCTAAGCCCCTACGGGGCTTAGCTCCAATGGAAATTAATTTCCCAAGAGCAAAAAGCATAAATGCTTTACTTGGAGCCTTATCCTTACCTCCTAGTAAAATTACCCACATGGTTTCCTCCTTAGGGTCACCACCCCATGTGCATATCCCAACAACACATACAAGTATATATGTTGAGATAACTCATGGTGCACTTTTTGTTTGGGACTAAACTTTACTAGGCATGTTGAGAGCAAACTCTCTTCATGTCAAGGAGCAAGAGCACCAACAAGCCCCACATATCTCAATATATATATGTGTCTAGGGTTGAGCGTTCCCCACAGTAACTGTCCATTTTGTATTATGATTGATGTCACTGATGACTTGAATCTTCCCGCATGGGTTGAATAACAATGTGATACAAGAATGGACCGCGTCTTGAATTCTGCACCACAATTATAATTCTTTCCACTCACAAAATGTAGTTACATTAACTTCTGGCTGCACATTAAAGGCCCTATGTCAGCCTGGCTTCAGTGTATAATTTTGGGCGTCTAAATGTTTACCCTCAAGAGACGGCCTTATATCTCTTTCCATATACTATAGGTAAGTTCTTTATTAAAGAGACATGGCATGAAGCCATGCGCTTCCTTGCGGTGCTACGCCGCTATGACATACTCTAAAGCCGAGGCATTACCCCTACCCGGAAACCTCATCGTAGTGTCATACTGCTACAGCATGAGGTCACAGCCTCTTTGTAGTGCCATTCTACCCATCATGAAGCCTAAGGCTTCCTTGAGGTGTTACGCCGCAACGACATAGTTTGTAAGGCCGAGGCTTTACTAGGTACCTCATCGTGGTGTTGTGCCACTGTAACATGGGGTCACCCTCCCCTTTGTAGTTCTGTCTACAACTCTTTAATTTCATCATACAATATTAGGCTACCTGCCTATTTGCGATTCTACGCCACTATAACTTGGCTTGCAAAGCCGAGGCATTACCCCTACCTGGGAACCGCATGGTGGAGTCATCCTACTGTAGCATAGAGTTTTACTCCTTATAGTGCTGCGCTACCATACTTCCTGTAAAGCACACCAGGTATTCACTCTGCCTGAGAACTCATTAAGGCAT
>JANAVB010015600.1:33036458-33206343 GCA_029216955.1 Iris pallida
AGATTATACGTGAGCTCCCGAAGCCATTCTGTTTTCTCGGTTGCGATATCAAGTGGAAAATACTCAGATTCTATGGATGACCGCGAAAGCGTAGTCTGGTTCTTCGACTTCCATGATTTAGCAGCTCCACCCATTGTGAAAATACATCCACCTGTGGACCTCTCGCTCTCCACCTCTGAGCACCAGTTGGCATCACTGAAGCCTTCTACTATCGGCGGCTCTCTGCTGAAGTACAGTACATAAGTCTGAGTCTTCTTGAGATATCTCATAACACACTTCACAGCTTTCCAGTGCTCAATTCCTGGATTGCTATTGAATCGACTCAGCATTCCCACGACGAAAGATATTTTAGGCCTAGTGGCAGTAGTAGCGTACATCAAACTCCCGATGACGCTAGCGTACTCCAATTGTCTGACGCTTTCATTCGAGTTTGGCTCCAGCTTCTGATCACTTCGGTACGACGTATCAATTATAGGAAGATCATGACACCCGTATCGAGTGAGCATCTTCTCAATGTAATAAGATTGTGACAGTGTCAATCCAGTGTCTGTCCGGATGATCTTGAGTAGTTCCAAGATAACATCAACATCTCCTAAGTCCTTTATACTGAACTTTTTCGAGAGGAACTTCTTTGTCTCCGTGACACAGCTTATATCCGTTCCTAGGATTAGCATTTCGTCCACGTATATACAAACAATGACTCCTCTTCTATAAGCAAATTTAGTATAGACACACTTGTCTGTTTCGCTGACCCTGTAGTCGTTTGACCTTAGAACTTTGTCAAACTTCTCATGCCACATTTTGGGTGCATGTTTTAAGTCGTACAGAGATTTCACCAACTTGCAGACTTTGTCTTCTACTCCTCTGACGACAAATCCTTCTTACTGTTGCATAAAAATATCCTCGGTCAGCTCGCCATTCAGGATTGATATTTTCACATCCATATGATGAATCACCAGCTTGTGTATTGCCGCAAGAGCAATCAACAATCTGATGGTTTTAATCCGCGCTACAGGAGCATATGTGTCAAAGTAATCGATCCCCTGCTTTTAAGAAAACCCCTTGGCCACTAGCATGGCCTTGAACTTGTCAATGGTTCCATCATCTTTCATCTTCTTCTTGAAGATCCACTTACATTCGATGGGTTTTTGGAGGTAATTGAGTCAATTTTGTTGTCTGTTGCCTCCTCCCAGAAGATAGCATCTCTGGTTTTCATCGCTTCATCATAGGTAAGCGGATCTACTTCCACATGATAGGTGACAAAGTTATCTCTGAAGCTCTTCAGTCTCCTTGCTCGCTTCGTTGACGGCTCAGCGAGTTCCGGTTCAATTGTTGTTTTCCCCACTAACAACATCATCTTGGACTACTGGCTCATATGAGATCTCAGTCTCATTTACACCTTTACCATTCTCCGGAATGTCTGAAAGAACAATATTTTTGTGTCTTGCAAACTTGTCTTCAAAGTATTCAGCATCGCAAGATTCGATGATATGATTTGACTCAATGTCAAAAAATCTCCGGGTATTACTCTTCTCGGCATACCCCAAGAAGATCGCCTTCGTAGTCCTTATCTCCAGCTTCTGAATCATCAGATCTGGAAGCTTCACGTAAGCCAGACACCCCCACACTCGAACGACATTCAAGTTAGGTCTGACTTTGAATTAGAGTTCATAAGGAGTTATCTCAGAAGTTGCATATGGCACTCTATTCAGAATGAATGTGACCGTTAATGCAGCTTCTTCCCAGTAGCATTTTGGAAGACCTGCAGTTAGCAACATTGAGTTTATCATTTCTGTCAACGTTCGATTCTTTCTCTCTGCTACTCCGTTAGATTAAGGAGAATACGGAGCAGTAGTCTCGCAGAAGATTCCATGTTCTTTGCAGAATGATGCGAATTCATGAGAACGATATTCTCCGCCTTGATTACTTCTCAGCCTCTTGAGTTGTTGTCTAGTTTGCCGTTCAGCTTCGGCCCTGAACTCCTTGAACTTCTCGAACGCTTCATCTTTAGATTTGAGCAAGTAGACGAATGCGTACTTAGAGAAGTCATCTATGAAAGTTATGAAATACTTTATCCCAGCTTTTGTAGAGAATTTTTTGAAGTCACAGATATCGGAGTGCACCAACTGCAGAAGATCTGTGCTTCGATTGACCCGATGAAAGGGTTTTCTTGTGATCTTCGTCTGAGCACATACTTTACACTTCTCTACCTTACCCCCACATTTGGAGATAAGTCTAAGACAAGACATTTTGTTTATTCTTTTACAATGAACATGTCCTAGCCTATTATGCCACAACTCAAGAGAATAATCAGAAAGAGCGACTGCATTAACTTTATTAGACTAGTTTACAAGCTGAATTTTAAGCATCCTTTCGGTTTGATAAGCCTTTTCAAAGTATGTTCCCTTCTTGGACATCACCCTCTGACCATCATTAATGTCCATCCTCAAGCCTGCGTTACTTAGTAGGCTCCTAGAGATCAGGTTCTTGGTAATCATTGGAACATGCTTCACTCCTTGGAGCGTCAGAGTGTTCCTGAAAGTGAGTTTCAGCTCCACAGTTCCGATCCCAAGAACTTCAGCTTGGGCCTGGTTCACCATGACAACTTTTTCAGACGTTGGCTGGTATGTGACAAACCATTCCTTGCCAGAACAGACATGGCACATCGCACCGGTGTCTTTCCATCAGTCAGAGTCAGCCCCCACAGTAGTGACCTGAGCGATCATAGCAACAATGTTAGAAATCAAAGAAATCTTACTAGACTCACCTTTCTCTGATTGTTTAGGCTTGGATCTGCATTCACTTTTGTAGTGGCCGTTCTTGCCACAATTGAAACAAGTCACGTGGGACTTGGACTTCTGATGCTTGAATGAAGGACCCTTTATTTTCAGATTAGTGGAGTCCTTCTTTTTGTGATGAGAAGCCGCCTGCTTCCCCTTGGATTCTCTTGTCTGTACCATATTGGCCTTAGCCAATTGTTTGGATAGAGTGTCCACCTTCTGTTGATAATGCATCTCGTCCTCAACATGGGTCTCTTATAGAAGATCTTCCAAGCTAATGTCCAGCTTCTTCCGATACATTCTTGGATAGAATGTACTCCATCCAGCAGGAAGTTTCGAGGTTATCCCTCCAACGACAAACTTGTCGACGAGGGGTATTTTCTCGTCTTCTAGCTTCTGGCGCAACTTCAAGAACTCTTTCACCTGTGGCAGTATTGCCTTCTCGTCTTCGAAGAGCCACTTGTAGTACTTCTCGACGATGAAGATTTTTGACCTATTGTCGTCGTCTTCATACAGCTTTTCCAAGGACCCCCAGATGTCCCTGGCAGAAGTTTTCTTGGAGTATGACTCTGCCAGGGAGTCCTCTATTGCATTCAGAATCAATAGCCTACAAAGATTATTATCCCTTCTCCATTTGGCGTCGGTCGTTCTGGAATCGTAGGTTCAGCCTCAATCAACACATGATCGACATCCACTAGTTGAAGATTGAGGGTGATTTTTCTCTTCCAAATTTGAAAGTGTTCTCCGTCGAACTTCTCCAGTTTGTTAAATCTGGTATCGAGGAGAGAGGCACGAGAGTTTTCCATCTTCTGTTCTAGCTTTGAGATTGTTAGTCCCTGGACGTAAAGTCAGAAGTAAACTCTTGTGACACGATTGCAGCACTTCAAAGGAAGGTGCAAAGCAGAAATCCTAGAACGACTCTATAAACAAAAAATCTAAGAAGATTTTCCATTAAAGGCAGTTTACGAATAGTCTAAAAAGATTTTCTTAAAATAGACAATAATGAAAAAGCCCGCTGGGGTGTCATGAACACCAGTGCTCAAAGCTAGATCCGCCCTCACGGTCAGCTTCAGGAACCAGCAAGTTGGTCGAGGAACTCTGCAACGCTCTGTTGATCTGCTCAAGAACGTACTTCCCAAAAAGTCAAGGAAGAAATACTGGTGGCACGAGGAGCTACATGGGGCGCTGGAACACGAATTGGTCGAGGAACTCTCTCTTCTCTCGAAATAGAATTTTTTCGTCTGAAAAGAATCAATCCTTTTCTGTGAGAAGATAGGCCCTATATATAGTGTCCTGTTGTAACCGCTCAGATCTGCAATATGTGCGACGATATTATGTCAGATCCGATATCCCCGGATCAGTTATCGTACGTTACGAAATGGTCAGAACGTGGACAGCCATAATCTGTACGAATCAGCGCCACTGAGCGAGTTACGCGTGCCCAGCACAACCAGTGCGTCCCGCGCTCCCAGTGCGCCCTGTGCAACCAGCGCTTCCCGTGCAACCTGCGCGCCCTACGAACCCAACGCAACCTGGGAGCGCACCAGAGTCGTGCACCTGGGCGCGCACCTAGGCACGCAACTGGGCGCTCAACTGGCCGCGTAACTTGGCAGCTCAACTGGCCGCACAATTGAGCCGCGCACCTAGGTCGCGCATCTGACAACATTACGCCTCATGAGCCCATCAGCCCGAGTCTGAGTCCGAGTCGCTATGCCCCTAAGGGGCTTAGCTCCAATGGAAATTAATTTCCCAAGAGCAAAAAGCATGAATGCTTTACTTGGAGCCTTATCCTTACCTCCTAGTAAAATCACCCACATGGTTCCCTCCTTAGGGTCACCACCCCATGTGCATATTCCAACAACACATACAAGTATATATGTTGAGATAAGTAATGGTGCACTTTCCGTTTGGGACTAAACTTTATTAGGCATGTTGAGAGCAAGCTATCTTCATGTCAAGGAGCAAGAGCACCAACATACAATGACAAATCAAGCATTGTAATACCTTTCATTGAGAAACAATTTGTAATACGGTTATATTCATTTACTGGACATGTAGAACAAAAGGATAATAAAAAAATCAAAATAATAAATGTCTTTTAAGTTTAAAGCATGCACCTCAGCTAAGAATCAACTATATATTTGAACAAAACCTTAACTGGTGACTGCAATAAACAATAGTGGTGCAAAACTTCGATACTATTTAAACTCAAAGCTATGTCTTGGTACAATTTGAATTACAAGGTTGTAGATGTTGTATGTCAGATTCACGGCGTCTTGGCATCAAGGTTGTAGATGTTGTATGTCGGATTCATGTCGGATTGGTTTTTTAATGTCAGATACCAGGAACCTTTTAAAAGTTCGGATATCAATTAATATGCAATATTTTATATATTATATAACCTAAATGTCTAGGAGAGAATTTAAAATGTCGAATAAAATATGCAATATTTTATATATTATATAATCTAAATGTCTAATCTAAATCTACTTTCTAATAGAAAAATCAAATAAAATAAAATAAGTAATTATGATATGGTGTATACCTTGTAGATGTGGAGCTTGGAGTGGTCGAAGTGGATCCCGGTTGGCATGTGTTCGAGCAACAACAATAAATAAAGAGATGAGAGAAAGAACAGTCAAGATTTTGTTGGGCGTTAGTTATTGATTACGGTTTAACCCATTTTGAAGATCGACTTTGTCCCGAAATCACAAAAAATCTGATTCCTCAAATGTCCTGAGACTCGTGTAACGGTATCGGCCAACATGTCAAAAAAATCCCGAGATATCGACCGATTTGTTGCATAAAGAACATTATGGTCCTATATGTGATGTTTTTTCCTCAAAACTGATATGTCGAACGACATATCACCCATGTCATCCTACACCTGCAATACTGATTGGCGGTGTCTCTAACTTCCTACGAATGCTTTAATTTCTTATCCTAGTCCAACTTAGCATTCTCATTTTGGTTTCCACAGTAGATCTCCCCAGACATAAAAACAATCTGATTCTCTAAAATTTTACTCTATTACTCTCTCCTATAACTTATGACTCATATAAGCTTAATTCCTCAATGTTTATTACAACCTCGTAAACCGAGCTTGTTTTTATATAAGGATACTATAATACTATTTCATTCATCCGGTACCTTTTCAGCCCCTAGGATTAGGCTGTATAAATCTGTTAAACCACATCAATACTTTTCCTCTAAACACTTTCAAACCTTAATAGGAATATAATCATGTCCTACAAAAAAAGTTCATTTTTCATTTTCTTTTTCATTCTTTTTATTTTCTTAGGCATCCTTTCATAAATCTAATTTTACAGTAAATAACAATATGACTTATCATGAACTTTGTATATAAACTAAGCTTTTCTAGGTTGCTTTAGTTAAATAACTTAAGCAAATAACTCATTCACCTATCCTTAATATCAATTCCTCTTACTAATACATTTTGGTCGTTTCTCCTTATACACTTTATATTACCCAAATCTGCTCTTCTTCCTAGTCTTACCAATTCTACAAATATATTTTTCCACCTCTTTACTTTCTAATATCCTATATAAATAATCGTAGGTCTTAAATTAGCTTCAATAACGACTTTTGTAGCTTCGTTTTTGCTACTTTCTCTCTCAAAAAAATTCATTTTTAAACTTTTGCCAATTTTTATAGAATATTTATATCTTAATTACCTTTCGTATTTTCTCGTTTCACCACTAACTTTCTTTGAAAGTCCATCATTGCCTTTTCATTCCTAGAATTTCTTTTGTTTCACAATTTGTCATGTTATACCACATAACAGTAATATCTTTTACTCCATTTTTCTTTATCATCTTTCCTTACAAATTATTAATTTCTCATTTCCTGGTCCACCATTTGGTTCTCGGTCTCTTCACTATTCTAGCTTTTCTCTTCCATTTCCTAATATTAATGTCTAAAACCATCAACCTATGTTGAGTGGTTAAACTTTCTCTTGGTATTACTATACAATCTTTACATATTAGTCTATCATTATTCTAATTAAAAAGTATTCTACCTAGCTAATATGGGGTGCACTCTTATAAGTAACTAAATTTCATGCTCTTATAAGTAACTAAAAGTTCATCTTTCTTCCTAAACCAAGTCTTTTTTAGGGATATTTTAAAGTAACCTCCTTTATCCAAGCTTGGAACTGGCAGTGAAGATATAGAACATTAAGCAAACTAAAGGCGGAGTTCCATTCAATCAAGGGTTTTAGTGCACACTAAAAGATAAAAGAAAATAAGAAAATCATGACTTCACAAAACCTTGTGCTTACTTTAAAGATCAGAAAAGGAATAAAATTAGCTTGAAAAAAATATAAGAACACGCACATTTTCTTGTAAAGAATGGAAAGAACATTTTTGGAGTGCATATACAAATTATGTCGGTATCCATCTCAAAGAGTTCTTACATGAATTCATGAGCAATTGGCAACATATGGAATGAACATTTTTGGAGGGTATGTACATAAAATAATTCTTCCTTCAAAGATAATTAGGAAAATGCAAGTAAAAATCATGTCCATTTCTGTCCCCACAACATGGCCATGAGATCATATCAAGCAAAAATTGGCAATCTGATAGCAGAGGTATATTCTTTGGGACAAATAACGAAATAATGATATCAACGGACAAGATTAGTTCAGATGTGTACTAGTAAGCCAGTGATGATCTTGAGATCATTCTAAATAATTAAAGCAAAAGATGGAAAAATATATATATATACTTGTTAAAAATAAATTGAAAACAGTAGGAAATTCAGGAGGGAGCATATTTTCTTCTGACCTTTAAGTTTGATGCAAAGTTGAAAGCATTCTTATGTGAGTCACTCTTGCCACTTTCTGTATATTCCAAGCAATCGAATACCAAGGATGCAACAGGAATTAAAATTCCACTGGCAAGAGAGAGATGATTGAGCATTTGGACGCATTTGAATCTCAAAGGTAAATAGCGTGGACCGTGAAACAAGTGAGCCATCCCTCTTATGACTGGAGATCATGATTCTTAATGTTACATGTGATAAACTTGACCCAAATGTCAACACAGTTAACATATTGCCAACTGTAAACTTTCTTCAGCTCATCCTGCACCAATAAACAAGTGAACAAAACACCATTAAAATATACATTTAAAAGACCATATGATACTTGGATTGCCATAAAATCTTACGAAATCAAAGTATGCAAATATGTAACTTTGGATCGCCACCACGAGACTAACATGAAATGCAAATATGTAACTTTGGATTGCCATACATTTCAAGGTCCATCGTTTGGTTCTCGTTCTCTTCACTATTCTAGCTTTTCTCTTCCATTTCCTAATATTAATGTCTAAAACCGTCAACCTATGTTGGGTGGTTAAACTTTCTCTTGGTATTACTATACAATCTTTACATGTTAATTAGTCTATCATTCTTCTAATAAAAAAGTATTCTACCTAGCTAATATGGGGTGCGCTCTTATAAGTAACTAAATTTCATGCTCTTATAAGTAACTAAATGTTCATCTTTCTTCCTAAACCACGTTCTTTAGGGATATTTTAAAGTAACCTCCTTTATCCAAGCTTGGAACCGGTAGTGAAGATATAGAACATTAAGCAAACTAAAGGCGGAGTTTCATTCAATCAAGGGTTTTAGTGCACACTAACAGATAAAAGAAAATAAAAGAAAATCATGACTTCACAAAACCTTGCGCTTTCTTTAAAGATCAGAAAAGGAATAAAATTAGTTTGAAAAAAATATAAGAACATGCACATTTTCTTGTAAAGAATGTCTAATATTGTTGGTGTTTTTGCCTTTAGACTAGGAAAGATAGTCCCACATCGGCTACACCAAATGATAAGTATCTCAATATAATGCATTGTTTGTGTTGAGGTGTGCACATGAGGTGTAATAGGGAACAAGTGTGTGCCATGTGGGAGTATTTTTCTAGAAGAAAAAAAGGGTTAATTCTAACAATGATGTAAGTTGATTTTTGTTGATCGGACTCGAACTCAGTCTCGGACTCCAGAATGCCTCGTGCATGCACGGTCGTGTGTTCGAAGGGTAGGCGTGGGCTAGCACTCGACTATGTTGATTGTGGGATATTGTAAAATATCAAACTCTATTTTAGAGTATTGGTATTTTAGTCCCACATCGGATAGGAGAGATGGTGAAGTCTCACTCCACTCTATAAATAGAGCCCTCTGACCTCCTTTCTAAAATGCACCAAAGAAGAGAGTTAAGGAGTCTGTAAAGTCCAGAAAACCTGTTCAAGTCTCAAATATTGACTGACGAGCGTTCCAGAAGTTTTCTAGAACTTGCTGGTTCCTGGAAGCGAATAGTATATAGGCGAATCTTGCTTTTAGCAACGGTGATCTAATCACCCCAGCAAAGCTGCCTTTCTCTTTCTTCTTTCTCTTCTTCTCTGATCTAATCAGAAACCGCTTGTGGGCTTTCGTTGCTGCTGCTACTGGCAACTCGATTTGTACCTTCCTAAAAGAAGCTCTACATTCATTTGCTGTTGTAATAATTTTTTTTTAGATTTTCGTTACCCAGAATCCTCCAAGGATCTCTGTAATGCACGTTTTTTGAAGTATTGCTACGAAACATTGCTGCTATTTTAACAACTGTTTCGATTCTCTATTTTCTATCGAAAATTAAGCCTCGAGAATAACAATCTCAAAGCAAGATTTAGATTTGATGGAGAACAACCGTGCAAACCTTCTCGACACAAGTTTTAACAAACTTGAGAAGTTTGAAGGGAAGCATTACAACATCTGGAAGAGAAAGGTCAGCCTTAATCTTCAACTCGTGAGCGTAGACTACGTGTTGACAGATCCTGAGCCTTTAATTCCAGAAGGTGAAAATGTTTGAAGGGTCACTGAGGCTACTGCTCTGCAATCCAAGTGGAGGAGAGATAACAACCTTTATAAGTTGCTTATCTTAAACTCTATAGAGGACTCTCTGGCAGAGTCATATAACAAGACGATACATGCTAAGGACGTCTGAGAGTCTGTAGAGAATCTCTACAAGGAAGATGGGAACAGGAACAAGATCCACATGACCGAAAAGGTCTGAAAGATGCGATTTGAGGACGACAAGACAATGTTGCCTCAAGTCAAAGAGTTTCTCAAGTTACGTTAGAAACTTGAGGATGACGACATGCCCTTGGTCGATGCATTTGTCGTTGGGGGCATAAACGCCAAGCTCTCACTTGGGTAGAGCAATTTTATCGTGGACATGCATCGCAAGAAGATAAAGGTAGATCTTGAATGTCTCTTGCAGAGATTCATGTTAAAGTAGAGCTAAGGACTCTCAAAAGCTGAAGGTGAAGTCGGCTCAATTTAAGCCAAAGCCTAAGGGCGATAGGGCTTATAGAAGAGTGGAATTTCAGGCGCATTTATAGGCCAGAACTTCTATGCACTCAACCCAACCATGCGACCAACTCAAATGCGCCAGGAAGCTCAAACAGATACTTGGCACAACAAAGAACAGTTCAAGTTTAAAGACGTTGAACATAAGGCTTTTATTTCATATGAAAGTCTATTACATGTCTAAAGAAAGGCTTTACAAAGGAGAACTTCTACAAAAAAAAGGATCCTAAAGCTATAGCCAGGTGCAGCAACTGCCATACGACCCATGTTAGACGCATCATCCGTCAGGCGCATCACTCTGATGTCTCATCCAGGTGCATTATCTCATCATGAGTCAACTCATCTGCAGTCGGGTCACCCCAACATCACTACAACAAAGACCAAGGCAAGAGAACACCCACCGAACACTTTCGGCCGAACGTTGGCGTGGGTCGCCATAACGACGGAAGCTTCCTCCGTATCGACGTCCAAGGGTTCCTTCCTTGGCCTCTTCCTCGGCTAGCAGCACTGCCTCGGGGAGTCTTGGGAGCCATCTCTCTAACGAAGAAGGAAAAAAGAGCTCTGAGGAAGAAGAAGAAAGCTTTGGCAGAAAGTAGAAGACTCTCTCTCCTTACAGTCGTTTCGGGTCTCGTGAAACCAACAGCTGCTTATCTTCAAATGATCATCATTAATCTTTTCTAAGATCGAGGCGTTATCTCTTCCAAAAGATGTATGTGCCCTAGCAGTGTGTGCCTAAGAAACAAAGCATCCCCACAGCGACGCGAAGAATGACTATACGCCAAGAAGAGCCATGCGCCTAGGCGAAGGGCATGTGTCCCGAGTCATTACTTCCCATGCTTCTTGTTCAAAGTCTTCCAAAACTTGACAAAAAGTTTTGAAAACTTTGAAGGGGTCTTGTAGAAGCATAGAATTTCAGGCGTATCTATAGGCCAGAATTCCTATGTGCTCAACCCAACCATGTGACCAACTCAAATGCGTCAGGAAGCTCAAATAGATACATGGCACAACAAAGAACAGTACAAGTTTAAAGACATTAAACATAAGGCTTTTATTTCATATGAAAGTCTATTACATGTCTAAAGAAAGGCTTTACAAAGGAGAACTTCTACAAAAAAAAAGATCCTAAAGCTATAGCCAGGCGCAGCAACTGCCATGCGCCCCATGCCAGGTGCATCATCCGTTAGACGCATCACTTTGATGTCTCATCCAGGTGCATCGTCTCGTCATTATGGCGCAGGCGCATCAGCACCAATCAGCCCTTGTCTAGCACGAGGAGGAGCTCTCCTAGCTCGACAAAGATCGTGGCACGATGCCCCGGTCTTCGGAAGCAACAGGCACACTCGGCAGCCTGTGGCTCTTCCAGTATAACAAAAGGCGGAGGCCTGTTGTCGGGACTCGACGATCCTGATATTTAGATGCAACAGGCACCATCGGCCTGTGTCAAGACGCGACTATCCCGATATTTGGATACAACAAACAGCATCACGGAAGCTCAGAGCGACGGAAAGACTGGGGCAGCGCATCTTCACCCTCGGAAAGAGCTTGAGCTCGGCATTTCCTAAGGCGGAGCTCCGGCCAAGTATATCTTCATATCAAAATGAAGAATAAAAGCAAAGCTTTCCTTCATGCGGCTATTTATAAGCACGGGCAGCCTACACCCGAGTGCCAAATAGCCAATGTTCCAAATTCCATGCAATAAATTTGTATAAATAGCAAATGCATCCGTCTTCTCGTATTCAGCTAAGTCAAGGCAACCATTAATGCCTCGAGGAACTCAACAGGCGGGCCAAAGAGGATGTGGCACATTAGCAGATGCACCGTCGATATCATGCGCTCCCCATGGATATGCCTAACGGGCCATGGATTCATGCGCCCAGATTGGCACTAACCAATACAACCCTCTCCATCAAGCATTTAATGCTGAATGACAAAGGCGTTGAAGCATTCCAAGAGCCATCCAATCAGCAGCCCTTTACAGAAAATGAAGAACCGCTGATGTCAGCACCATCATTACACCTTGGGTCGGTAATAACTGCCGAATGGCCGATCGATCATTCGTATGTGCCTCGTGGCCATGCGCCCAGAAGACTACGTACGCCCAGTGGTCATACGCCCCCTCAGCTCACTTCTGATCTCAAGCAAATGAAGACTAAGCTCTGCATGTGTCTCAAAAGCCATGCGCTTGAACTTGCTCATGACTCCTAAAAATCATGAAACCAAGTCGCCTCCCCTGCACCTGATCCTAGGAGCACCCTGATGTGAAGCTCTACATGTGCCTCAAAAGCCATGCGTCCAGACTTGTCTATGATGCCTAAAACTCATAGGACTAAGTCTCCTCCATGCGCCCGATCCAAGGCGCACCCTGACAGATTACTCTCCTCCAAAACTGAGATCTTTGAGCTACAGGCATACGCCATGCATCCATTTACTCAGTTCTATTCAAAAAATGGGTGCTAACCACCCAATATCTCAACAACAACCAAATCTCAACAACTGTCATGTGTCAGCTCCTCCGTAGTCCAACAAAGCAGTTCGAGCAGATTCCACTACAACTCGGGGTGCGTCGTCCATGCGCCCCCGCCAGCATCAGCCACGTGGCATTCCCACGTACAGGCACATCTGACATATGTGTGCATGAGCAGCCAGCCTGCTATCTATAAATAGAAGGATCACTCCTTTATGACGGATACGAACAGAGAGAGATATATATACAGACAGACTATTATATCCACATACATAGGCCAGAAGAGACACTCAACGTCTACTTCTCCTTGCAACGCTCCGACATCCAGAGAAACCCAGACCTTCAGAGAGTTCATGATCTTCGTCAGATCGTCAACAGAGTCAACGTATTACCACTTGCTCCATAGACACAATGTCGAGATAAAAACAAAAATGTACTCCTAGAAAAATATCTAAGTCCTACATTGTACTCTAAGTCCTACATTGGCTCTGAGCTCTGAGCTTCCGTGATAGTGTCTGTTATATCCCTGAAGTTTGAGCAGACTAGTTGATTGATGTTTTTAATTACAAACAGAACAGAGTACAATGTAGGACTTAGATATAGTCCTAGGAGTACATTTTTATTTTTATCTGGGCACTGTGTCGATGAAGCGAGTGATAATACGTTGACTCTATTGACGATCTGACGACGATCTTAAACTCTCTGAAGGTCTGGGTTGCTCTTGTTGGCCCATTCCATGGTCACACCCGATTTCGATAATCGACTTACACTTTAGTCCATATACAAAATATAGACAATGCTGCTAACTATTTCAGGATACATGAAATCTTATTCAACGGACGATGTACTGCATAAATCCAAGCGTCAAAGTCATCAAAAATTCTGAAGACTCATTTTCTACTTTTATTCTGTATTTTTACACTTTATTGAGTCTAGGAATTTCTTTGTAAAATCAAGTATGGTATTACTGGCTTAGGGTTAAAATTATTCTCCTTTCTCTAAACTTATTTTTACCCTTCATATTTTCGATTACAAATATTTCAAAAATATATTTCGAAAATATTCCTTTTCAAATAATTTTACAAATTACCAAAAACATGTTTCAAAATTTTTTTGTAAAAAGAATTTACAATATCTCCTGACAGAACTCACAGCCGAGTTCGGCCCGAGTTTGGCACGAACTCTGACCGAGTTCGGTCAGTTTGTATTCAAACTTCAGTTGCCTCCAAATCTGCGAGCAACGGCTAATTTGCGAGATATTTGCATCCGAACTCTGTCCGAGTTCTGCCCGAGTTCGGTTGGTGAAAACACCTATAAATAGAGAAGAACTTTTCATTTCAAAACATCAATTCATTCTTCATCTCTTCTCTATTTCATCTCAAGTGTTTTCTAAGTGATCTAAGAATTTCAAATCTCACCTATACTTCTCTTAGCCAAAAGCCAGTACTATCACATTTGATTTAGAAGTCTTTTGATTATTCAGAGTTGTAAAGAGGTCGTCAAGTTTCAACAACTATTCCAGTTGTGGAGCTGGTCGTGCGCTCGTCACCAAGCACGGTGTGTGTTGGAGTTGGTCGTGCACTCGTCAACAAGCACGGTGGTGTAAGAGTTGCAAGCACTCAGTTAAAGCTTGTGCCTTTAGTGGATTAACATCGAGCAAGAGTACTCGAGACTGGATTAGTCCTCTCAGAGGGATACCAGTATACATCGCTGTGTTACTGAGTTTGATTCTCCTATCTTTATTTACTGCTCTTACATCATTGCCATAGTTTAATTTTTTAATTGGTGATTTTATTTCCGCTGCACACACACACTCTATTCACCCCCCCTCTAGAAGTGCTCAACGATCCTACAATTGGTATCAGAGCAGGTTATATTCTTATATAACATATCCTAGAGAGTATATATATGGCAGCCGTGAAATCTATATTCAACGGTGAAGGGCAATCCACAAATAGACCTCCCCTATTTGATGGAACAAACTATACATACTGGAAAACACGTATGACTTTCTTTCTAAAGTCTCTAGATTTTGATTTATGGTCAATAGTCATTGATGGATATAAGAAACCACCACCTACAGTGGTTGAAGGTATTCTTATGGAAAAGCCGCATGACAAATACACCGATGCTGAAAAAGCAAAGGCTAGTCTTGATGCTCGAGCCATCAATGCACTATTCTGTGCAATTGACAAAACAGAGTTCAATAGAGTTTCTACCTGTAAGACGTCTCATGAAATTTGGAAACTCCTTGAGGTAACCCATGAAGGGACTTCCCAAGTCAAGGAATCCAAAATCAGTAGACTGACTCAGGAATATGAATCTTTTAAAATGAAACCTGGTGAGTCAATTACACAGATGTTTACCCGTTTCCTTGATATAACTAATCCCCTTCAATCTCTTGGTAAAGATTACAGCAACCATGAGAAGATCAGGAAAGTGCTGCGGGCTCTAACAAAGAACTGGAATCCAAAAGCCACAGCAATCATTGAAGGAAACGATCTCACCACGATGACTCTAGAAACACTGATGGGCAAGTTGATGACTCATGAGCTCGACTTGCAAGACTTTGAAGAGGCCACACCAAAGAAAAAGACTATCGCCTTCAAAGCTCAAGCAAGAAAATCAACATGCAATGATTCAGATGAAGAATCATCAAGTGGTGATGAACGTGCCTTACTTGTGAAGAACTTCAAGAAATATCTAAAGTTCACAAGCAGAAAGAAGAAAGACATCCAAGAAAGCAATGAAGACGAGACAATATGCTTCGGATGCAAGAAATCAGGGCACATGAAGAAGGACTGTCCAGCTACCAAGAAGAGCAGTCCATATGATCGGTCAAGATCAAACAGAAGATCCACATCTGGCCGAAAGTATGCCAACACAAGCATCTGGCACGAGAGTGATGCCAGTGACTCAGAAGAAGAAGACAGACCCTGCAACAATGCAAATGTTTGTCTTATGGCATTCGAAAAGGTATCATCTAATCCTCTGTTTGATGAGTTTACTTTTGATGAACTAGAGACTGCCTTTAGCGATTTACTTGAAGATCACAAAATTGTGCTCGACAAGTATAAGCAATCTCGAAAAGAGATAAAGGCACACACAGCCGAGATAGCTAGATTGTCTAATCTTCTTCAAGATATTAAAGAGACATCTACTACCGGTAACACGGAAGAGATAGCCAAACTCAAGGTAGACTATCATGAGGCTATCCTCACTATTCAAAAGAAAGAAAGAGATTATGGTAAGATGCAAAAACTGTATGACACAGAGAAGAGAATGCACTTAGTAACAGAACACAGACTCTCAGTTATGACTGCTAAATATGAAGAGTCTATTGCGATTTCTAAAAAGTTAGAAATCAAGTTAGGCAAACAGGCAATACCTGTGACAGAGCCTAATTTTAGTCCTAATGCTAAGCATACACCTAAGAGGACTAAGAACAAGAAAGCACATAAGAAACACGAATATCATCATGCTTTCACTTATAGGTTCTCCAAGAAACCAAACAAGCATGTGAACTCAGTTTCAACCTCATCTGGTTCTAAACTGACTTGCACGTATTGTGGTACACATGGTCATATATCACAATATTGTCTTGCAAGAAAACTTGTTGATAACCATACTTTAGTCTGGAGACCTAAAGCTAATCAGCATGGACCCTTCAGAAAATGGGTACCAAAGGATTCATCTACTTGTTTTATAGGTCGACCCTCAACCCTCTCATGCTAGAAGCAAATGGATCCTCGATAGCGGATGTTCGCGACACATGACTGGTGATGCATCTTTATTCGCTACGCTATCGATGAAGAAAGAAGGATACGTCTCCTTCGGAAATAACTTGAGAGGTGACATTATAGGTAATGGCACTGTAGGTATGTCTCCTTACCCTATAATAAAAGATGTTTGTCTAGTAACCGAATTGAAACATAACCTATTGAGCATAAGTCACTTGGCAGATAATGGTTATGGTATCAATTTTGTGAAAGATAAATGTACTATATATGATATGTCATCGGGTGATCCCATATATAAAGGGATTAGAGAAGACAATATATATGTTTTCTTTTTGGAGAATACTAATAATGCAGGAAGGTGTCTAGTAGCCAATCAAAATGAAAGCTGGCTATGGCACATGAGACTAGGACATGCAAACATGGATACTATCTCACGCCTGAACACAAAGAAGTTGGTAAAAGGACTCCCAGAAATTCCATTCAAGAGAGACATGGTATGTGCTGACTGTGAAAAGAACAAAGCACATAGGTCATCTTTTAAATCCATCAACGCTGTAAGTACTTCGAGACCTTTGCAGTTGATTCATATGGATTTATTTGGTCCTAGTAGAGTCGCTAGTCTTGGCGGTAAACTCTATGCTTTTGTCATTGTTGATGATTTCTCTCGTTTTACATGGGTTTACTTTTTATCAAACAAAAGTGATGCAATTTTTGAATTTTAGATATTTTGTAAAAAGGTTCAAAACGAAAAAGGCTTCATGATTACTTGTATCCGAAGTGATCATGGTGGCGAATTCGAAAATACTGATTTCAAAAAGTTCTGTGATGATAGTGGATACTACCACGAATTTTCTTGTCCTAGAACTCCCCAATAGAATGGTGTTGTGGAGCGGAAGAATCGTACTCTAAGCGAAATGGCTAGAGTCATGCTTAATCAGCATAATCTTCCTAAATATTTTTGGGCAGAAGCTGTTAGTACAGCCTGTCATATTTTAAATAGGGTGTTAATTCGACCTATATCGAAGAAAACACCATATGAGCTTTGGTTTGGAAGAATTCCAAACATATCTTATTTTAAAGTTTTTGGTTGTCGCTGTTTCATCCTGAACACCAAGGATAACTTGGGTAAGTTCGACTTGAAAGCAAATGACGGGATATTTCTTGGATATGCTGCTAAGAGTAAAGGATATAGAATTTTCAATAAAAGATCTTTGATTGTTGAAGAAAGTGTTAATGTTACCTTTGATGAGTTGAATAGTCATAGATCTAGCGACAGTGATGATGAAGATGCACCTACAAAGACAAAGAAGAGTTCTGAGAAAGATCCTACCCAAGAGGCAAGAACCGATAAAAGTCCTGAAGATGCAGGAACTGAGAAGAGCCTTGTGAAAGGTATGGCCCAAAGATTCGAATCATTAAGATTCAAACCAGATCATCCAGAAACTCTCATAATAGGTGATGTATCCAAAGGTGTAAGTACTCGTTCATCTCTTAGAGATTCTGAGGTAGCAGCTAATGTAGCATTTATTTCTCAAATAGAACCTAAGAATGTTGATGAGGCTTTTTCTGATGAATTTTAGATTTCTGCCATGCAAGAGGAACTTAATCAATTTGAGAGAAACCAAGTTTGGGAACTCGTTCCTAAACCTATTGGTCAATCGATAATTGGTACCAAATGGGTGTTCCGAAATAAACTTAGTGAAGATGGTCAAGTTCTACGTAACAAAGCATGTCTAGTTGCACAAGGTTATAATCAAGAAGAAGGAATTGATTATGATGAGACCTATGCTCCTGTTGCTAGACTAGAAGCCATTCGCATGTTTTGTGCTTTTGCTTGTTTTAATGATTTCAAACTTTTTCAAATGGACGTGAAAAGCGCATTTTTAAATAGATTTTTAAAAGAAGAAGTTTTTGTGAAACAACCCCCTGGTTTTGAAGATTTTCAAAAACCTGATCACGTCTTCAAGCTTAAGAAAGCACTCTATGGACTCAAACAAGCACCTCGTGCTTGGTATGAACGCCTAAGCGCCTTCTTACTTGATAATGGTTTTTCAAAAGGCAAGATTGATACTACTCTTTTTATTAAATCTTTGAATAATGATATACTTCTAGTACAAATTTATGTAGATGACATCATCTTTGGTTCTACTAATGAACAACTTTGTCAAGAATTTGCCAAGTGTATGCAGAGTGAATTTGAAATGAGCATGATAGGAGAGCTGAACTTCTTCCTTGGATTGCAAATCAAACAACACTCAAACGGAACGTTCATCAACCAAGCCAAGTACACGAAGGACATACTGAAGAAGTACAACTTCGAGAATGTGAAGCCAATTGGGACGCCTATGGCTACAGCTACAAAGCTTGATACTGATGAAAGTGGCAAACCTGTTGATCAGCGTAAGTATCGAGGTATGATTGGTAGTCTATTATATTTAACTGCTAGTCGCCCTGATATTATGTTTAGTGTTTGCATATGTGCACGATATCAGGCAAACCCTAAGGAATCACATTTTAGTGCCGTTAAGCGTATCTTCCGATACCTTAAAGGAACTTCTACAGTTGGCTTATGGTATCCCAAAACCAAATCCTTTGACCTTATAGGTTACTCGGATGCGGATTTTGCTGGATGCAAAGTGGACCGTAAAAGTACCAGTGGTACATGTCATTTCTTGGGAAAAGCCCTAGTCTCTTGGTTTAGCAAGAAACAAAATTCAGTAGCATTATCAACAACTGAGGCTGAGTATATCGCCGCAGGACGTTGTTGTGCTCAAATTTTGTGGATGAAGCAAACCTTAGAGGACTATAATCTGCACTATACAAATGTTCCTATATACTGTGACAACACTAGTGCAATTAATTTAACTAAGAACCCTATCTGTCATTCACGCACAAAGCACATAGAAGTTAGACATCATTTTCTACGTGATCATCAACAACACGGGGATATTTGCTTAACATTTATTAATACTGAACATCAACTAGCAGATATTTTCACTAAACCTTTGGCTGAAGACCGTTTTAACATCTTGAGGCGTGAGCTCGGCATTCTTGAATTCTCGGATTCTTAAAAAATATGGTAATTAAATATTGTATTTATGACTTGATAATTTATTATCTAATGAAAATTATTTTTGGGGACAAACTTACAAAGGATTTGTCTGTCACCACGACTACGGTCGAAGCGAAGCGGTACTTAAGAGTTCCCCGGTGAACCACCGTTAGCTGGGACAATCCCTACAGTTAACCTAAAAATAACAGCAAATTAGTTAATAAAACAGTCAAACATCATAATTACAAACTTTATTTCACCTGACTGCTTTAACTGTCTCGGGAATACAAGTGGCCGAACTCGGCCCGAACTCTGACCGAGTTCGGACCGAATTCGGACCGAGTTCGGTCGGTGCTGTGATGGTTCCAGAACCGAACAGCCGGCCCTAGCACCTATAAAATCCACCCTTTCTTCCACTATTTCTCCACACCAAAACGAGAAATAGCTCTACCTCCTTCTAGAAGACTTTCCTCCTCCCTCCGGGCAAGGCTTCGACGATCTTCTCTATCTCCACATGGCTCCGAAGCGTCAGCGAGGAAATTCTTCCCAGGGTGCTTCCTCATCTTCCGACTACACTCCAGCAAGTCTGTTCAGTCCAGCCAAACCTAGAGATCCCGAGGAATTCGATGGCACTCTGTTTTCCGACATAGACTTTTCTAATCTCTGGTTTGATTCCTTTTCTCTACGTCGTATTTGTACTGGAGCTTTTGTCAACTTTATAATCTTCTTTGAATATGCTCCTATTTTTGAACAACTTGGATTTCGCGACTTTTTCGAAGTCCAAGATAATATTTACGACAATGCTGTCCGGATGTTCTACTGCAACTTGCAAGTACAACAAAACGGAAATTTCTATTCCTGCATTGCTGGACAGGAACTAGAATTTAGCGCCACCGATATCAGTGAATATTTTCACGTTCCTGATCTTGGTGATGCTCTTGTTGACATCTACCATATTCAGTTTCCTGCCGATGTTACTTTAGCTTCTTTTAGGGAATTGATTTGTCACCCCACTCCTCCTCCTCGGAGAATATTTTCTAGACATCTTAACCAAAATTTCTACGAACTTCATCGCATGATTTTCTCAGCCCTTCTTCCGAAGAAAGGCTCTACTGATGAGGTCACATTTTTGGAACTCTCTGCTTTGTATCACATTCATTTTGGAATTCCCTTCTCAATTCCAAAAACCATGATGTCTTGGATGCTCAACTGCAAGAATGCAGGTAGGAACCTTGTTTTTCCTATGCACCTTGCGAGTATCTTTCGCCGTTTCGAGATTGATCTTGAAACGTGTGCTATTTCTTCTACTTCTGTTGAGTTGACCCGCTCTCGTCGGTTTCCTCAACCTTCCGGTGCTGCTCCTGCTGACCCAGTTGCTGATGCTGAGGCCCCTCCAGCAGATGCTCCTCCTGCTCCGGCCCCTGCTCCAGGACTCGATCATGCATTCTACCAGCGATTCGATGAGTTCGTTGCGGTTTCCACGCAACGTTATCAGGACTCAGAGTTCCGGCACATTTCTCAGGCCCAGGTGCTGAGAAACAGTATTGCCGACCTCCATTACAGCCTGGTGCATGATCCAGCCCATCCACTTACTATCCTTCCACACCCTGCTTTCCCTGGTCCTCGTTTTACTGATGAGACTACTTTTCAGTACTTCGACCCGACCACTGCCTATTTTCCTCATGATCCTCCCGGTGCAGATGACGCAGAGTTGTGATATGGTTTCAGCCATAGGATAGTGGATTTTGTTTAGTTTTGATGCAGTTTATGTAGTACTTTTATTTTTCTTGTCTAAACTGTTTCAGTTAGACATTTATCAGTTGTACAAGTTGATTTTCTAGTGGAATATTTATGACATTTCATCTTATTGTGATTTCACTTGTCTATGCTGTGATTACTGTGATTACTATTGTCCTCTTTCACTTTGTCATCTCTATTGTTGGCTTCATGACTTACGGGGGAGCCGATTCATTTTACTACTTGACAAAGGGGGAGAAAAATGAGTATACCAAATCAAAAATCAGATATCAAAAATCAGTTTTTTTTCAGGTATTTTGTTATGTTATTTTATTTTTTTATAAATATATTTTGGTATAGACTCAAGTTTTGTCAATTATCAAAATGGGGGAGATTGTTGGCCCATTCCATGGTCACACCCGATTTCGATAATCGACTTACACTTTAGTCCATATACAAAATATAGACAATGCTGCTAACTATTTCAGGATACATGAAATCTTATTCAACGGACGATGTACTGCATAAATCCAAGCGTCAAAGTCATCAAAAATTCTGAAGACTCATTTTCTACTTTTATTCTGTATTTTTACACTTTATTGAGTCTAGGAATTTCTTTGTAAAATCAAGTATGGTATTACTGGCTTAGGGTTAAAATTATTCTCCTTTCTCTAAACTTATTTTTACCCTTCATATTTTCGATTACAAATATTTCAAAAATATATTTCGAAAATATTCCTTTTCAAATGATTTTATAAATTACCAAAAACATGTTTCAAAATTGTTTTTGTAAAAAGAATTTACAATATCTCCTGACAGAACTCACAGCCGAGTTCGGCCCGAGTTCGGCACGAACTCTGACCGAGTTCGGTCAGTCTGTATTCAAACTTCAGTTGCCTCCAAATCTGCGAGCAACGGCTAATTTGCGAGATATTTGCATCCGAACTCTGCCCGAGTTCTGCCCGAGTTCGGTTGGTGAAAACACCTATAAATAGAGAAGAACTTTTCATTTCAAAACATCAATTCATTCTTCATCTCTTCTCTATTTCATCTCAAGTGTTTTCTAAGTGATCTAAGAATTTCAAATCTCACCTATACTTCTCTTAGCCAAAAGCCAGTACTATCACATTTGATTTAGAAGTCTTTTGGTTATTCAGAGTTGTAAAGAGGTCGTCAAGTTTCAACAACTATTCCAGTTGTGGAGCTGGTCGTGCGCTCGTCACCAAGCACGGTGTGTGTTGGAGTTGGTCGTGCACTCGTCAACAAGCACGGTGGTGTAAGAGTTGCAAGCACTCAGTTAAAGCTTGTGCCTTTAGTGGATTAACATCGAGCAAGAGTACTCGAGACTGGATTAGTCCTCTCAGAGGGATACCAGTATACATCGCTGTGTTACTGAGTTTGATTCTCCTATCTTTATTTACTGCTCTTACATCATTGCCATAGTTTAATTTTTTAATTGGTGATTTTATTTCCGCTGCACACACGCACTCTATTCACCCCCCCTCTAGAAGTGCTCAACGATCCTACAGTTCTGGGTGCCGGAGCATTACGAGGAAAAGTGGACGTTGAGTGTCTCTTCTGGCCTCTATATATGGAAATAATAGTCTGTCTGTATATATCTCTCTCTGTACATGTCCATCATGAAGGAGTGATCCTTCTATTTATAGATAGTAGGTTGGCTACTTATACGTACATATGTCAGATGCATCTGGACGGGGGCGTATGGACGATGCACCCTGAGTTGTAGTGGAATCTGTTCGAACTGCTTCGTTGGGCTATGAAGGAGCTTACATATGGTAGTTGCTAAGATTTGGTTGTTGCTGAGATCTTGTGTGGTTACACCCATTCTTTGAATAGAACTAAGTCAAAGGATGCGTGGCGTATGCTTGTGGCTCAAAGATCTCGGTTTTAAAAAAGAATGATCTGTCGGGGTGCGTCTCGGATCGGGGGCATGGTGGCGACTTAGTCCTATAAATTTTAGGCATCATAGACAAGTCTGGGTGTATGGCTTTTAAGGTGCATACATAGCTGTTCGTATCACGGTGCGCCTAGGATCAGGCGTAGGGGAGGCAACTTGGTCTCATGATTTTTAGGAGTCATGAGCTAGTCCAAGCACATGGCTTTTGAGGCGCATGCAGAGCTTACTCTTCTATTACTTGAGATCAGAAGTGAGCTGAGGGGGCGTATGACCACTGAGGTGCACGCAGTCTTCTGGACGCATGGCCATGAGGCGCATATGAATGATCGATCAGCCATGCGGCAGTTGTTACCGATCCAAGGTGTAATGATGGTGCTGACTTCAGCGGCTCTTCATTTTCTGCAAAGGGCTGCTTATTGGACGACTCTTGGAAAGCGTCAGCGCCTTTGTCAATCAGCATTAAATGCTTGATGGAGAGGGTTGCATTGGTTAGTACCAATCTGGGTGCATGAATCTATGATCCGCTGGGCGCATCCATAGGGAACATATGATATCGACGGCGCATCTGCCAGTGTGTCGTGTCCTCTTTGGCCCGTCTGTTGAGTTCTTCGAGGCGTTAATGGTTGCCTTGACTTAGCCGTATACGAGAAGACAGATGTATTTGCTATTAATGTAAATTTATTGCATATAATTTAGAATATTGGCAATTTGGCACTCAGGTGTAGGTTGCCCGTGCTTATAAATAGACGTATGAAGGAAAGTTTTACTTTTATTCTTTATTTCGATATGAAGATAAACTTTGTCGGAGCTCCGTCTTAGCGAAATACCGAGCTCAACCTCTTCCCATCGCTCTGAGCTTCCGTGATACTGTTTGTTGCATCCAAATATAGGGATCGTCGAGTCCCGACACAGGCCGATGGCGCCTGTTGCATCCAAATATAAGGATCGTCAATTCCGGACAACAGGCATCCGCCTTTTGTTAAGCTGGAAGAGCCGCAGGCTGCCGAGTGTGCATGTTGATTCCGAAGACCGGGGCATCGTGTCGCGATCTTTGTCGAGCTAGGAGAGCTCCTCCTCCTGCTAGATAAGGGCTGATTGGTGCTGATGCGCCTGCGCCATAAGGACGAGACGATGTGCCTGAATGAGACATCAGAGTGATACGCCTGACGGATGATGCACCTGGCATGGGGCGCATAGCAGTTGCTGTGCCTGGCTATAGCTTTAGGATCTTTTTTTTTGTAGAAGTTCTCCTTTGTAAAGCCCTTCTTTAGACATGTAATAGACTTTCATATGAAATAAAAGCCTTATGTTCAATGTCTTTAAACTTGTATTGTTCTTTGTTGTACAATGTATCTGTTTGAGCTTGCTGACGTATTTGAGTAGGTCGTATGGTTGGGTTGAACGCATAGGAATTATGGCCTATAGATGCGCCTAAAATTTTATGCTTCTACAAGACCCCCTTCAAAGTTTTCAAAACTTTTTGTCAAGTTTTGGAAGACTTTGAACAAGAAGCGTAGGAAGTAACGACTCGGGGCACATGCCCTTCTCCTAGGTGCATGGCTCTTCTTGGCGTATAGTCATTGTGCGCATCACTGTGGGGACGCTTTGTTGCTTAGGCACACACTGCTAGGGCGCATACATCTTTTGGAAGAGATAACGCCTCGATCTTAGAAAAGATTAATGATGGTCGTTTGAAGATAAGCAGCTGTTGGTTTCACGAGACCCGAAGCGAGTGATTACTGATGTCACGCCTCATCGGTTTACACGCGAGGCCAAGCCTATAAATAGGCGGCTGTGAGAAGAGAGAGCCTTCTACTTTCTGCCAAAGCTTTCTTCTTCCTCAGAGCTCATTTCTCTTTCTTTTTCGTTAGAGAGATGGCTCCCAAGACTCCCCGAGGCGGTGCTGCTGGCCGAGGAAGGGGCCGAGGAAAGGAACCCTTAGAGGTCGACACGGAGGAAGCCCCCATCGTCATGGCCACCCACGCCGACGTTCGGCCGGAAGTGTTTGGTGGGTGTTCTCTTGCCTTGGTCTTTGTTGTAGTGATGTTGGGGTGACCCGACTGCAGATGTGTTGCCTCATGTCAATGTGTTTCGGCTGACGTGCATGGACTTTTGTCCTGATGATGCGTCGAAGCCCTTTCAGCTGACGTGCATGGACTTAAGTCCTGATGATGTGCTGAAGCTTTATTTGCCGACGCACATGGACTTAGGTCATGACGATACACCGAAGCTTCTTTTTCTGATGCGCATGGACTTAGAGCTTGATGATGCGGCAAATCTTCCTCTGCAATGCACCAGGACTTTGATCCTGTGTGTCTTTGCCGGGGCTCCATCTTATGCACCTGGGTTTCGGCCCAGTTGATGAGCTAGGAGTCGTGATGCGGCTCAGATGCTCATATTGGGCTTCTAAGTCCTTTTAGTCTTTTGTCTGATGGCTTTGTTTTATTTTATGTGACAGTGTCGATGACCATCCCCCTGCTGAATGAAGTCCTCTTGGACCATGCACTCTGTCAGCTGGGTGTGGATTTTAATGAAGAGGTCATAGACCTAGCCAAAGCGACTATTATGTTGGATCAGCCTCCAGAGAGGATGGCCCAGATTCGTGACCAGCACCATGTTTTCCTACAATGCATAATGAAGAGGAGACTCAAATCAGTTGAGTCTGAAAATGAGTCCTTTTTAAAACCCGAATTCATGTTCGGAGATCGCCTGACTTCTACCGAAGTGAAGGTGCTGAAGATCAGGGAAGACTGGTTCTTCAAAGCCAGAGGCGTGAACATGTATATCAAGCAAGCGGAGCGCCAATTGCCCTTGACGTCCATTCGTAGTCTTGCTTCGAAGTGAAGGATGAAGTGGGAGCACACTCCATCTCAAGGAGGGGCCATGGCTGGAACTATACGACTCGACACATCTTCGAACCAGAGGGATACCCTGACTGCGATACGAGCCGGAACCTCTTATCATTGGCGAACCTTATATCCCGGGGGTATCTATAGCGATGTTCCCACAGATACCTTCGCGTTCAATGCTTCGATCTTCGTCAATCGTCTGGCGGAGGCCAAGCTATCGTACCCGAAGGGAGCTTTTCGGGTCGATTGTTGGTGCCACTATGTACAGAAGTGGGACGAGTTGACACTCTGGGTTCTGACGAAGTTTCGGACCGACCTCAGAAAGATTGGTCTTACTGCTGCCGTCCGTGCTACTCAGACAGGCATAGACCTGAACAAGCACAGGTTTCTTGCTCTCCTGGAGATGTATAATACCCATACCGACACCTTTTTTTACTCCCGTAGGGGAGTTAGGATTGGCACTACACGAGATGTATGAGGTCTCGAAGCTTCCTTGGGGGTCTGAACCCTATGAAGAGTATTTTTCCTACGAATGAGGAGTTCTTGGCTTTAGAATAGAAGAACTCTGAGATGATGGCGGTCTTCAAGGAGGTCATGAGTTGTCATTACCTGCTTTAGCATAGGGAAAGAGGCGGGACGCAGCCCCATGTGAATACTTGGAGGGAGTATGCCTTTAAGCAAGACTTGATAGATTGCTCGAAGATCTGTTTTACGACTCCTCAAGAGCTCTCCCATGCTGAGGTACTCACTGAGATGACTAGGCTCAATGAGAAGAACCCTCGTAAAAATGAGGACTGGGAGCCATCTGATCACATCTATAGCTTTTTCTGGCACTGTGCTTACAAGATGTCTTTAAAGGCCGTATTGGCGTCCTTTCTGATGCTATGGCTCCGTGACTATGTATTTGCTGGTGGGTCCGATTCCTTGGAGAGGGTATCCAGGAATCTCATTTTGTCGGCTGTGAAGCTGGTCTTTGGTTATCCTCTGGCTCTGCTTTCTGCTATAGTATGCAACCAGAAGTGGGGTTTAATAGAATTCACCATGTGATAGGCGAGAAGGGCAAGTGGGGAAATTTCCCTAGTGCGGAGATGTCCTTCCATTACCTGATGGGGTGGCTGATTCTGCACCACCCGAACATAATGACTCCTAAGTCGGCCGAGGAGCATAAGGATGGCGACGCTTTTATTCGTCGCTTCTACAGGCAAAAGTGGCTAAATACAGATGTACCTGTCTGTAGGAGGGTTCTGTCCTATCTCCAAGGATAGGAGATCATCAAGGTCGCTCCTACTTTTGATGGCTGTGAAGCGGATGAGGAGATTGAAGATGTCGACGAAGATGCAATTACCTTGGCGTCGTGGGGGTTCTACTGGCTGCAGAGCATCCGACCTTTCCACCATGTGTATCGGAACCGAAATTGATGCTTCTTGGAGCCGTATTTGTCCAGTCGCTTTGTACGCCAATTCGACTATACCCAACTAATGTTGAAGAACCCCAGTAGCTCTCTGAGATTCGTTAGGAGTTTACTGGATGGTGCCCGGGGTGGCAATATTACAATGCCGGGTGCACGGGGGTACGTTTCACACTGCCGGTCCGCAACCCCCAGCAAAAAATCTTGTATTTTGTCGTAAAGTTTTACTGCACGATGAATATCGTCCCCGTTGGATTTGACCGAAAGACCAGTTTTATTGCCGGTACGTAGCTCGAAGCTTCGGAAGCTATGCGGGCGATGGCTCGAGCTTATTATCCTCCTAAAGCGACAGCATACAGGACTGCCCCTATAGCACCGACAGGAAGCTCTCTGGAGGACCCCTCGGCCAGACCATCGAAGAGACGTGCCCCGATGGAGGCAGATTCATCTGACCCGAAGAGGCCCAAGAAGGCCTTTGTGTGAGCCCTTGACCCAAAATTCCCATTTTTATGTTACTATATTTTACTGAATTATTAATTAATGAATATATTTATTTGAATAATTAATGTATATGTAAAATATATAGATTGTTATTTCCTAGAAATAATAAGGGAAGGCAGGAAGTAGGGTTTTTACAAATATCTCAATAAGGAGGGGCTAAATTGCAAATGTTAAGTTTAAATCCTAATAACTAAATGGCCAGTATAAAATTCAAATCCTTCGAGTAGCTGGATTCGAATCCAGCTCTTGATAGAGATTGGAAATTCAACCTTATCCTCTCGATCCACCTGAGCCCTAGTATAAATACAAGGGATCACCATGGCCCCTGTTTTCCTGAACCCTAATCTCCTGCCACAAATTCTCCTGCTCTGCATCAAGGAACTACTCGAAGAGTTGAAGCAAATTAAACCATCGACAGGTAACAATTCCCCACCATGGCCTTCATTCATTAGAACTAATTACTCCTAGCCTTGCAAGCGCCTGTCATTAACTAATATAGGATGGGATGGGTAGGTGTTCGACTTAATATCGAATAAGGGACTTATGGGGTGTACTCGTGTGTCGAGCACAAAGTGTTAATGATCCATCATATCCTGTTTTAGGTTGCCATGAGATTTCATACCATATGAACATTGATACCTTAATTTCATACCAATAGACACTGATAGGAACATGGGGTATCAACAGGGACAGCCTTGACCTTGATGTATACTTGATATCATGTCCAACAAACTGGTATCATACTGATACCTTAATTAATTAATGTAAGACCCTTATGCCTGATGGATAACTAGTGCCATCTTGACCTTAGCATCAGAGCTAGGTCTTAGCCTGATTCCTGATGACCACAGTCTAGGTGCAGTAGGAAACCCATGTTCCTGTGTAGGTCGTTATATACATAGGTGAGGTGCATATGCACAACTACTACTCTGAGATAGCAAGCAACATGGCTGTTTACAGAACGCAAGGGCTTGAGTAATTATGGCTATATGGGAATATTATACATATAACCTGTTTCTTATGTTCTTCATGTTGCCATATGCTATACCATTGTAGGTAGGAGAGCTAGAGAAAGTGGTAACTGTGCATATGTATCCTGCATAAGTATCTGTACCATAGAGTAGTATGTACATATGTATCCTGCATATAATATATAGATAAGTGTAGGAGATTATTCAAATGGATGCTTAGTATCAGTTCTTAACTGATATAGTATCAACTTCTTAATTGACATTGTGACGATTTACAAACTAATATTATAAATCAGTCCACAACTGTGTAGTTGGGATTTTGAGTTCATTGAGTCAGGAAATGATATAGAAGGGGAGGGGGCTCGATCACAAGCTTAGGAGTTGGGTACCAGTCAAGGGACAGTTATGAGAGAGAGATGGTGTGGCACCTGGTGAGAGACTTTAGGAGAGTTTTTGGACTGGGATGTGAAAAGGGTGTCTTTCATTGCAGAGCAGGTTTTGAGCACATATTGCTACAGTCCATAGGGATTGGATTTTGGTTCAGTCCAGAAACAAACATAGAAGATGGTGACAAGGAGATTTAGGACTCATGTCAGAGGTCAGATGACCCCTGGTACACTGTTGGTCCAATGTTCACATAGACCATATATTCAAGGTTGAGAGGTAAATTGAGTGTCAGTGCAGAGTATCAGGCCAGAGGCTCACAGGCAACTATACCTATCCAGACATCTAAGGCAACACATAGGAAGTAGAAGGATTAAGACGGTTGTGATACATTGCACTAGAGTAGATAGGGTGGTTCTGAACAGGACTCGGATTGGACAGTAAAGAAGTAAGTCCCAAAATATAAGGGAAAGACATGCCCTTTCCTCCTTACTAAATCAAAAGTACCATGAAGTACCAGGACTTAATAGGAGTCAGTACATGACCATACTAGAACTGAGTTCAGGTAAGGACAGGGAAAGACATGCCCTTCCATCCTTGCTAAATCAAAAGTCAGTACAAACATCCCTTAATTATCCATTGATACAGTCAATTGCCATACCATCAGGAGGGACAGATACCAATCACATTAGCTTATGGGCTCTAACCGGTTATTCATATCATGTTATTGTTTTCGAAGATGTAGGACTTTAGGGAGGATTCCTAAACATATCAGTTAATAGATATGACACCGGGTTAGTAAACCAAAATAAGTAATAGGTGGAGAGATGTAGGTGAGAGTTTAGTAGGAAGCAGTAGTGTGTTTGGCACTTGGCCAATTAAGATGTGAAATGGTAATGTATCCTAGATGCAGCATGTTAGTATCAGGAAATTTAGCAAGTAAAGAGGGTATTAGCCATATACATCACTCAGAGTACCTAACAGGTACTGTATTAGAGGTTGGGGCTACCATCCGGACAGAGGCTAGTAGCCTATGTAAAGGGGAAGCATCAATGAATAGGATGTCATGTGTAGGTGCAGTAATCAAGATTCCAGTTGCAATTGAAACCACATTGGGCATTTATGTAGGGATTAGATTATGGGTTAGGGCGTGGGTCAACATGCGTGTGACCTTGGTTATGTATCCAGAAGTATGACCCTATAAGTCTTACCTGGACTTAATGTCCCAGGAGATACATTGGTTATATGTAACAAATCTACATGCATTATCCTAGTATCATTGTAGAAACCCTAAATCCTTTCAACATGTACACTGTCTTTAGTGATACCCCAAGTATCTGACAGGCCATGAGGATGTATCCTAGCATAGTCTCTAGGAGTACCTGACCTATCATATCCAGGAGACAGATTGCCAGGTTGGTTGAATGTCATATAATATATGCCATATACTTCCACATAAGTTTTGTACTATATTATACATATATCCATTGTATTAAATAGATAGATGAATATGTATAGATATATATATAGCTACACCATATTTTATACTGTTAGTTGTAGTAAGGGTGGATATTATGTAATTATTTCTATTGTTAACTAATATGGACTTTAGGATCCATGTCAGTGGACTGAACCAATTAGGATTTCCCAAGTGACAGTGAAGAGAGGGTTGGTTTTGGACTCTAGGTTGGGAATTAGGGGTGTCCCAGTTCTTCCCATCATTAGAGGAGTATGTGTCAGTCCCTCGACTGAATACAAGAGCCTGGGATTGAGGGAAATCTCTTCCCTGGGTTGGACAGCAGTGAGGATCCCTTAAGTAGGAAATGCAGGTCACCCGATTTAGAGGTAAGCCCTGAATAAATCCCGAGTATTAGTTATAACTGATATCAGTCCTACCAGACCTTGTGTAGGCTTAAATCTGATATCAGTACATATGTACCCAAGAGTATCCTAGATGTTAGAATGGGCCTAACAGTAGACTGCATAATAGCAGTATGCAGTAGGGTTTACAAGGCCCTATGAGCAGGGGATCCTGACCTGTGTTTGGGGGCCATGCGGGCAGAGCATTCAGTACCTTGCCTTGGCCAAACCCTAGGTTTTTCTACAACTGATGTACTTGCAGCAGTAAGCAAGTAGCCATCGAATACGAGACGTGTCCAAGCCAGCCTACGCCGCAGAGTCGACGGTAGAAGGCTGTATAGCCGCAATGCTCAAAATCACAAGTAATGCTCATTCACAAAATTAATTTAACTTACAATGATCACAAGTTTTACATTTGTAAAAAAATATAAACTTGTACAAATAATTGAATGACTACAACTCAACTATCTAGCTGGTCTCTAGGCTTTTGTCTGCAAAGTACCCCCCGTATCTCCCATGCTAAGTAAATCCACGGCTAACCTGAAAAATATTAGTTTTCAGTCAGAAATGGAACGAGTACAATTCACTGAATACAGTTTCAATATATGAAAATGACTATACGACAGAGGTTAGCCTTTAGACATATGATTCATAAAAACAAATAAAGAAAAATAGAGTAAACTAAATACCAAAAATAGTAAATGAAAATACGAAATACTCACCGACAGACTGACTGAAATACCTTTGATATGTGATCGGTCTCTGGACAATTACACGACACTGTCTACACTGTCTAAAGTTACACTGTCTACACTTTCTAAAGTTACACTGTATATATTGTATGTAGTTACACTGTCTATATTGAATAATGTAATAAAAAAATACGGTCTACACGGTCTACTTTGTAATAATAAATTACAGTTTACACTGTCTATTTTGCAATAATAAATCACTATCTACACTATCTACTCTGTAATAATAAATCACTGTCTACACTGTCTATTTTATAAAAATAAATCACTGTCTACACTGTCTATACTGTCTATACTGTCTAAGGTCAGATCACACATCGTTGGTACTTCACCCTCCCGACACAACAAGGAAGAAAATCAACATAAAACTGAAATCACATATATATCGACTAAACACTGATGCATAGTGAAGATCAATACTGAAAACAAACAATAAACTGTACTCGCCTGTGGCCTTTTCACTACTAAAATATGCCAAATTAGCGACGTCCAGATACGTCGCTAATTAAGAAAAATACGTCGCTAAAGGTAATTAGCGACGACTTTAGCGACGGAAAATGAAGGTCACAAAAAAACTGGTCGCAGATGACAAATTCGTCGCCTTACGTCGCTGTTTGCGACGTCACCATAATGTCGCTGGGTCTTCGCAAATTTGGCGACGTAGGGCGACGAACAGGAACGTCACCATATTAGCGACGTTGTGTGACTACGTAGCGACGTCGTTCCTTTTTATGTACTGACATGTCATGCATGCCACGTCAGCAGTTTAGCGACGTATGGCGACTAAATTAGCGACGTCATGTCTATGACACGTCAGCAACTGAGCGACGGATAGCGACGTAACGGTGCTAATTAGCGACGTCTGTTTACGTCACTATACATCGTAGAACGTCGCTATACGTCGTAGATATTATGAAATTTATTTTAAAAAAATATGTTTGGTATTTTTGTTATGCTCATCATCACAAAAATACTAAACATATTTTTAAAAAAATTGGGCAGCACCTCCTTTGTATATCAGATCATCGCTTATAACCCAGCGTAGGTATATTTGTCATCCCCGTCGCAGATATCACAAAGTGAATATCACAATAAAAATACCAACAAAGTAAATATCAGAAAGCAATATCCAACAAGCATACATGTCCACAATGGAGGGCAAATAAGAATGAAAATCAGTGTACAGAACGGTCAATGGGCCCACAGGGCCAATACATACAAAGATGATAAAAAAAATCTACTGGATCACTGAGGACACCTACCGCACATCTAGGATAGCATGTACTCATACTGCTTCTGTGTGAGCTGTACCGTAGGGGCAGTAGGAGGCAATGCAATGTATGGAGTCGGCGCCGTCGATGGACCGAGAGGACGTATCTGCTCCAACTCTCGCAGTCGCTCACCATGTGCAGCAAGGGTACTCACCATCCTCTGAGTACTCTCCTCAATCGAAGTTTGTACCTGAGTGAGTGAGGCAGACATGGTCCTCTGCGATCCCTCTAGCTTGACCTGTCTACATTCTGTGCGATACGTAGACTCGGTGAGCGTGTGCATGCTGGCAGCTGTAGCCTGCTGCAGACTCATCAGCTCCTGTATACTGCGCTCAACCGCATCAAATCGTCCGGTGATCATCGGATCATCGGATCGTCGCTCTGCGGTATGGTGATCAGAAATCTGCTACTGCAACTCGCGACGCAGCTCGTCGATCTGACGACCAATATCCTGAGCTCGTGATTACGCCTGCGAAGCTGGAGACTGCACACTAACAGAGGGGGCCCGGGATGACTCTGAAGCCAAATAGGCACCGCAGGATCCCGTACCGTAGTACGTACCCTTCTGAAGACCGCCAACGGTGGTCATCCAGAGGTCGTCCTACGATGGAACTGTAGGCAGCTGGGAGGAAGTACTAGTCCCTCCCTCTGCTGGCGCACTAGCAGCAGCAGCCGCCTCCTCTTGTAGCCGAAGAAACTCGGCCTAGAACAATGTTTGCTAACGTGTAAGTGTTTGCTAAAGTGTATATTGATATCTATTTTTTCATTTTCTAAATTATAGTAAATTAACATAAAGAATAGAACGTACATATGCCTGTGTCGCCCTCTCGTCAATGAACTGTCCAGCCCTCCGATGGGTGACCAGGAAGACGGTCACCATGTTCGGTTCCTCACCCTTTTTTACCGGTTAAAATATATTATCTATTATTAGTATTAAACATTCTATCCAACTATATATAAAATGATGTCCGTCATAGGAAACGTACCAGATGACGAAAATGCTCCGTCATCGGAATGGAGCCACCACACCACTTACTGGCGCTCGACCGCGCCACGGCCTTGTCAGAGCGCTCCTGGTACCTGGCCTCGTCGAATCTAGCCTTCATCGCAGTCCACTGCTCTGGCATGATCCAACCATGGATCGGCTTTCCGGTACGATCATGAGACTTCTGGTCGTGGATCGCATCACGGATGAGCTTGCCTGCGATGGCAGAAAATTGGGCCTCGATCTTCGCCGCCCGGTGTGGTGGATAGAAATAGGTCCTCTATAAGAAGTAAAATAGAAAAGTTATATAATATACACAAATGATTATTAAAATTTAAAAATAAATAATTTTTTTACCTTGAAGTGGGCCAACCAAAAGGCCTTCCTATCTGCGGGAGCATTTGAGTTGTTAATCCAAGGCCCACCATAGTTCTGTCTCAGAAATAACCCCAGCTGTCTCTATACTGCAAGAGGCCGATATCTATACAATAATAAATTTCATGAATATATATGTACATATAATCATTTGAGAAATATATATTAACTAATTAACTTACTTCGTAGGCCCGTCCGTCCAAACCTCCATACGCATCTCGTCCGAGGGAGCGCATGGAGGGTCGCTCTCACCTCCTGCCTGAGCAGAATCAGTCTGATCGCCGTCCTCCATATCCTCGGCGTCGGCTCTCCCCATGGAGCCGTCGACAGGAGGAATGCTGGACGCGGAAGGAATGCTGGATGTGGGATCAGGAATGCTGGACGACGAGGGAGGAGTCGCCAACCTGCTGGAACTGCCCTGTCCCGGTAATAGACCAGGAACAGAACGGTACATTGGCGTACTCGGAGATGAGGATGAGCGTACGGAATCTGCATCCCCAGCCCGAGGCAGACGGGATTGCCTAATATAATATCCTCCACGTCCTCCTCCTCCTGGTCTAGTCATACCTGATAATAACATATGACAATAAAATAAATATACATATTTATATGATAGACATCACAGATTTTTTAAAAATTGCATAGTCACAGATAAAAGTGTCACCAAAGTGTCACAGATTTATATGATAAAATTGTCACTAAAGTGTCAAATATAATAATAAAATAAACGTACAGATTTAATCCTCTTTTGAAAATTCATCTAGTTCGTTTAGCTCTTCTTCTTCTTCCTCCTCTATATCTTCACTTTTATCTGCATCTTCCTCTTCAGATAATTCTACTTGTTCTACACAATTAGATGTGTAATGAAGAACTTCCGTCGTGTCCACTTCTATAGTATTTGTTACAAGAGGTAGTTCATCCTCCTGATATGCTATATCGTCAACCTCAAAGGTATTTCTGGCTTTGGCCTTGCATACTGCCCACCAGTCCGACCTTGTTGTTTCCCGTTTAGGATAACTTGTGAAGTATACGAGCTGAGCCTGCCTTGATAGGACAAATGGTTCATAGGCTTGATATCGACGCCGATAGTTTATATCCATAAGACCGTGCTTATCTACTTTCCAACCTTGACCTTCAATCGGATCGAACCAATCACACCTGAATAACACAATCTTAGCAGGCTCTATTCCATAACTATATGTCAGCTCCACAATCTCCCGTAGGATGCCATAGAAATTGTTGTCTGCATCAACATCTTTGTAGTTCGAAGATCTGATGCACAAACAGCTATTTTTGGTGGAATCGAGATCCACAAAGTTGTCTCTGATCGGGCAAGTTGTTGATTTGAACCTAAATCCATTAACATAGTAGCCTGGCCATATTTTTGCAGCATAAATTGGTCCCTTGGCTAGCGTTCTAATAGACTCATTCTCAAGTCTTGCGTATGGACGATCGACCTAAAAACCACGAAAAAATAAATTAAGCTCATTCTCAAGTGCATATACAGAAAGGTAATTACAGAGTTCTCTAGTCTTACATATGCACTCAACCATGATGGAAAAAATGCCATATTTTTTGTTCTAGTTCTTCTTCTGTTATGTGTGGCCTACCTGACCTCACATCATCATTAAATATGCTAAAAATAACATCGTTCAATTAATGTAATAGTATAATAATCAACACTATAAAATAATGTAGACGTATTAATTACTTACCCCTCCAGCTTCTCTACTTTATCATCGTCGCAGTTGAGTAATACATACACCTGAGCAGCCCTTAGCTCATCATCGTTCAGATATCTCTTCTTCATTTTACCCGATGGCTTTCCTGGGGCATTGAATACCTTCAGTATTATATTATTACATTCATGATCTCCGTCGTCGTTTCTGGAAGCTCTAGTTCTATTAGTTGCAACATAAGGCTTGAAATACATCGAACAAACGCTTGTAATCTCCTCGAGAACATAGGCTTCACAAATAGAACCCTCGACTCATGCCTCATTTTTTACCTTTCTTTTTAGGTGATTCAAATATCGCTCGAACGGGTACATCCATCAATATTCGACGGGTCCAGCAACACGTGCCTTATAGGATAGATGAATCGGCAAATGCTCCATAGAGTCGAAGAATCCAGGAGGAAACACCCTCTCTAGCTTGTACAGTGTTACCGCAATGTCCTTTTTTTGCTTTTCTAGACGATCAACGAGCAATTTCTTAGAACAAAGATCCCTGAAGAATATGTTAAGCTCCGTCAATGGATCCCAAACTGCCTGCGGTAAGAATTCCTGAAATACAATTGAAATTAACCTCTCCAAGAATACGTGACAATCATGGCTCTTCATACCCGTCAATTTATTTTCCTTCGGATCGACACATCTTCTCAGATTTGACACATATCCGTCTGGAAATTTTAGGCCCTGGATCCACCGAAAAAGTCTCACTTTATCCTCCTTGTCCAGTAAGAAAATTGACTTCTGCAGGAACTGTTTTCCATTCTCCTCTATCAAATGCAATGCAGGGCGTTTGCATATTTCTTCTAAGTCCAACCTGGCCTTGGGATTATCTTTCATTTTTTCCTTTACGTCCATCAAAGTATTAATTATGTTATCAAACACATTCTTCTCAATATGCATGACATCAAGATTATGTCTGATCAGATTGGTACTCTAATATGGCGGATTCCAGAATATGCTCCTCTTCGTCAAGTTATGATCTCTACCAAATCTATCGCACTTGTACCCAGTTGTAGGATCATTGATAGCACTTAAAAAATCTCTAACCTCCTCCTATATCGTGGCTCTGCACCACCTTGGCGGTAGATCACCCTTCTCTACAACGCTGGCACGGAATGCATTCCTGTCCCTTCTGAACGGATGATCTTTTGGCAGAAATTGACGATGACCATTAAAGAAGCACGGTTTTCCTTCGTGTTTCAAGCGGAAAGCCTTAGTACGGTCCATGCAATACGGACATGAGAGATGGCCATGAGTGCTCCATCCAGATAACATTCCATAGGCCGGAAAGTCGTTGATAGTCCACATAAGGGTTGCCTTCATCTGAAAATTCTGCTTCCTGGAAACATCGTACGTGTTAGCGCCTACTTCCTATAACTGATTCAACTCATCTATCAAAGGCTGTAAGTACATATCAATATTCTTCTTGGGATTGTTCGGACCAAGAATTATAACGATTAGAAACATGTACTAAGTATTCATGCACATCCAAGGCGGTAGGTTATACGGAGTGACAATCACAGGCCAGCACAAATACTGGGATCCCGAAAGACCAAAAGGAGTAAAACCGTCAGAAGATAGCCCCAACCTGACATTACGCGGATCTGAAGCAAAATCCGGATACACTTGATCAAAGTGCTTCCACGCTTCTCCATCGGATGGGTGATCCAACACTCCTTCAATCTGTTCTCGTATGTGCCAACTCATATTTTTGGCCGTCTCTTTCACCATAAATAATCTTTACAACCGCGGCGTTAAAGGCAAGTAGTGCATTGAATCGGTCGGTCTTCTTGCACCGGTAGACCTTCCTGTACTAGTTGTCTTATAGCGATCAACACTACAAAATTTGCACACATCTGCGTCCTTGTCGTTTTTGTAGTACAACATGCACCCATTGCGACAAGAATCGATTTTCTCGTATCCCATCCAGAGCGATCTCACCATCCTCTTAGACCGATAGAAGTCTTTAGGTAACTTAGCACCCGCCGGCAAGATCTCTATAATCAACTCCAACACTCGGTTGTAGCATTCTTGCGAAATATTAAAATTTGACTTAATGCTCAACAGTCTTGTAACCACCTCCAACATTGAATGATCCTCACAACCAGGATACAATGGAGTCCTTGCATATTCCAGCAACTCCATGAACTTTGCAGCATCGACACTCGATGCCTCCTCAGCTGCATCATGAACGAAACTAGGCCCCGCAGCATCGAAAACCATGTTCAGGCAACCGTCGTCGTATGCATGATTATTTGAAACAAAATTAGGTCCCGCATGCATATACGGCTCAACATAAGGCTCCGGCTCTGATGCTAAAGACACAAGTTCTCCGTGTGCGGTCCACGGAGAGTAATTAGGGATGAAACCCCTCGAGTACAAATGATATGTCACTTCCACTTCTGGATAATATTTCACGTTATGACATTTTACACATGGACACTTAATTTTGGTGCCGTCCATGTACTGAGGAAACGCCTTAGCAAACTGCAGGAACTGCTCTACTCCCGTTATGTATTCATCCCGCACACCACACATATCATCAGGACGACGATTATACATCCATGAACGATTTCGTAAGTAGTAATTCATATCCATTTGGAAATAATTCTGCAAAAATGGACACACATTATCCAATAGGCACAAATTTGTATATTATGTCTTATTATAGGACACACATTAGTAGCGGACAGTTACTAATAACCATGCTATATCGCACATAAGTTCTTGTGCATCCAACGTGTACACATACGCTATCGATTCTTACTGATGCCAATCTCTTCAGACACACTAGATTCGTTTCGATATCGCCAGGGTCAAGAAAATTGTCTTAACATCAATTTTCAAGACTTGAATATAATATCACCTACAATCGATATCTAAGACCCCATGACAAAGTCAAAGACCCCATAACAAAGTCAAAGACCCCACGAATATAATGTCACCTACAACCGATATCTCATTCAGACACACTAGATTCGTTTCGATATCGCCAGACCATATATATATAATGTCACCTATAACCGATATCTAAGACCCCATGACAAAGTCAAAGACATTATTGACAAGACTTGAATATAATATCAACTAATTACAACCACAACTAGTACTAAATAAGTCTCCTAGTATGATATAGAGGTAAATAAATAGTATACTAGATTGACTGACACTCAACTGAGCACCCTCTGGACACATACTCAAGCCTATACTACACACTCACACACCACTCTACTATACTCACATAGACACACATAATTGTTACCTTATTATATATATATATATATATATATATATATATATATATATATATATATATATATATATATATTTTGGAAAAAGGATATATATATATATATATATATATATATATATATATATATATATATATATATATATTTTTATATACCTTAATATTACACACACTAACACACTCTCAAACACTACACAAACCTATAGCTAATGTATACACACACTAATATCTATATCCCCATATACATTTAGTATCACACACTAATCAATTACTCTCAACTCTACACACACACACACACACACACACACACACACACACACACATATGTGTAGCTATATTTACCTTATAACTTAGTATCTTGAGATACCCAATCCTTACCTACACTTGGCAATTACAATAATTCTCTCTCTAGTACTAGCTAATGATCTAATAATGTACTTCATCCCCGATCGGGTTTAAATTTTTATCCCCATCCCCGTTTAACAATGTACTCCCCGTCCCCGTCCCCGCAACCTGTCCCATTAACACTTTTGGGAGTGGATTTTTTTGTCCCTGTCCCTGTTAATAATTTTTTCTTTATAGTATAAACTATTTCATTCAAAAAAAATTTACAAGATAATATTGATAAACATTCACACACAAGACCAATAAGAAATTTTGATTTATATCATCTAACTCTCTATCTCGATTCCTTTGTAATTACTCGTATTGTTCAATGCATCTCTCTTATTTCTCAAATACTATATACATTATCATCACTATCCTCCTTAGCTCTCTCTCCCTCTTATGTCCTTTTTAAACATTTATGTGCACCACATGCACACAAACAGCCACTAGATTCCCCAAGGCCTTTGTTGCCTCTAATGAGTTCAATCACAACTCTTCCCCTTCTCATCATATTCATTTCATTCTTATACACCAAAGAACGTATTTATTATCAATATATTTTCCATTCATTAAAACTTTAGCCCTTCACCAATTTTATACTAACGATCACATCACCACGGGAGGTATAAAAAGGGGGGTAACCGCACCCGATAGTGATTAACTATATAACTATACATACTCATTTCACACAAACTTTCCAGTTCTTCCTCCTTAATCTTCACTCTCTCACACACACAAAGCAAGAGAATATGATCCTCTCTTCCGTTCCCGTATACCCCTACATACCCATCACCTATATTAGAGAGACAACCATTTTCTATACTGTCGGAGGCCGACTGTATTGGACACGACATAGAGGAGTCCAAACATCGCAGGTGGACGTGTGTGTGTGTCCGTGTGTTTCTGTGTGTGTGTGTGTCCGTGTGTGTCTGTGTCTCCATGTGTGTGTGTGTGTCTGTGGGAGGAGGAGGAGGAAGAGGAGGGAGAGGAGTTAGGTTAGAGTTTACCTGAAGAAGAGGAGGAGTAGCTCGGATTGGGGGAGGAGGAGCTCGAGGAGGAGGAGCTCGACGGGGGGGGGGGGGGGGTAGGGGTCGCCGGGGGTGGAGGGAGTTGTCGGGGGGGGGTGGGAGAGAGTCGTCGGGGGGGGGGGGGGAATTTGTCGCCGGGGGGAAGAGCTCAAAATTTCTAATTTTCGAGGGAGGGAGAAAAAGGAAGCAGCGTGCCCTAAGTAAAAAAAGTTTGCGACGTCAAGAGTTGACGTCCCTAAACGTCGCAAATATTTTAATATATGACGACATATTTTAATAATATGTCGCTGAACGTCGCTATTCAGCGACGTAATCTATCTAATGTCGCTGGACGTCGTTATTCAGCGACGTTTTGCGATGTCTATAGAAAGGAGTCGCTATATTACATATCTAGTGACGTAATTTCATTCCGTCGCTAATTTATCATATTTTAGTAGTATTTGCTAGTGAAACCGATAATCCAAACCACTCGGTGTGTCACAATAGTCAAAACTCGTATAACAGTCTCCAGATGCTGAAATAGACATTACCAATGTTCTCAGAATAGTCAAATTAGCTAGAATTGCGTATCCTTAAGTCCAATTCTGGATACAGGAGCAAAACAATAATTTCGGATCAAAACAGTGTTCGCCGTTGGACCTGCTTTGCACCGAAAAACGTGCCAGAGTCAACGATCTCTAAAGTTGTCAGACTACATGTCTACGGATCCAGTTTTCGATACAAACCCAACTGTATGTCCAGAGTTGGATTCCGGCAGGCCGTGCACAAAATCGCCCGTTGAATCTGATCGTGGGGCCCGCAAAACGGTGATCCAATTAACTGTCTCAGAATCGGACCAAACTTGGCATACAGGAACAAAAACATAATACGGTCCTGTTGGCGTAAGTTTCGTCTCGATCTGAAAAGCGTGCACAAAGTAATTGAGAAATTTGTACCGAGGCCGATACGGTAAATTTCGACGGATACGCATCAAATTCGTCGCGCACACACGACCAATTTGAATTCCGTCAAAGACCACACGTCCACGATGCCGTTACGCACCTTTCGATGCTTTCGGTTCGCGACAACGTCGCCCGGATTGGCGGAATGCACGTGGTATCGAAGAGTTTTTTAGTATTTTTAATATTTTAAAACAGGTTTTTCCTAAACTTTGGGGACTGTTTAATCGGCACACAATACATGAATATAGAAACGAAAAGAAGGGTTTCCATCTCCTATATATTGTCTATAAGTGTGTTCTAACATAATTTCTAATCTGGCATTAGATCGATCGAAATTGATCTCCAAACGTGGGTGATTGGACTATTTTTATCACGCCCCAGTACCGAAATACGGAGACGGACTAGGCCAGCTACACCATATGAGGTACGTAACGTCATACGGCGATCGTGGCTGTCGAGAGACTAGGGGGTACATGCTACAATCAAGTCTCCTATGGTCCCACAGAGTTCTATGTCTCAATCAATCGAATCACATCCGCAAATAAATGAACACTAAAGATAAAGCAGTAAGGCGTCCCTGACGCTTCATCAAAATGATCATGAGAGACTAGCTTTATAATTTAGCTATCTCAGAGAGTCAGAAGTACAAAATTATACACAGCTGCAGTCTGTTAATTACAATCATGTACTGACACAAAATATCAAGTAATCCGGCTAACAGGTGCCGGTGGCTAAACGTCGCAAAAGTATAAGCAGGAGTGGTGGAGAAGAAACCCACTCGAGTCCCCAAACTGCCATGCTCCTAGTATGCACCATGGATGTCAGGGAGGAAGATCGTGTCCTCTGGCTCTGCTACGGGATCTGGCCAAACAAAACCAGCGGGGCCAGCCCCGAATAGCAAGTACCGCCAAAGGGGCACAAGAGTTAAGACTAAAAACCCAGTTAATAGAATGATTGATAATAGTAATACTTATGCTACCATTATAGGGTAACGCCACATCCTCGAACCCATATGGCACCCTTACAACCAAACAAGGACAAAAGGTGCCGCATGGAGTCGGGACGCGTCGTACTCTATAACTTTCGCATAAGTTAAAGGGTATAAACAATAAAATCTCCTGATCGTGACTTCGGTCGATAGCCTATCGCAGCATAATAACCAACCCAACAATCAAACAAGAACATGGGTTGGATCATGTACCATGATAGACCATGTTCCTTAGTCATTCACAGAAGTAGCACTTCACAACCAGAATAAGTCTTCCGTTCATAACTTCGGTCCACAGCCTATCATAGTACGATAACCAACCCAACAATCAAACAAGAACATGGGTTGGATCACGTACCATGACAGTCCGCTTCCCTCAGTTACTCACGGAAGGTAATAGGATACAAGCAAGTCATTTTCACGGCCAATCAAGTCTACGAGTTTCTAGTGGGACGAGGTTATCCTCGCATCATGTTATTAGAAAATCCTCAGATCGTATCTTTCCAGCAAAGCTAGCCAACCCAGGGGTTCGCGTAGACAGGTATGATTGAGCACAGGTCCCTCGTAAGGCCACCTTGCTAAAACATATAATACATAGCAGGAATTAATCGAATACAGTCATCCACTCGTTGCAGATGACACAGTATCCGTGGAGACCAGCCGGCGCGTCAAGACAGTATCTCAAGGCGGCTGGTGTAACACGATCTCGGGATTCTTGCCCTCCCCATGCATCTAGTATGTTTAGTTGCCTAGTTTAACCCTAGGTGTAATCTTGGACTCATATGCTGTGGCCTGCATGATTATCCTCCTAAAGTCGTACTTTAGTACGAGTACCCCAAAGAGGATCCATGTCAATCAGTATGTCAACATGTTCTACCCTCCATAGTGTAATGCATCATTGCAAATACGCCACGTGGAGTTACGAGTCATTTGTCGAGCATGAACAAGACCTGGGACATTCAGGTACATGTATCAAGGAGGAACACTTTGTTCTCCGGGGTCACATTAGTGCTCAGATCATGCTCGGGACAAAAGGCGTAAGGATATAAAATGGGCTTATAATATATAATAATAATAATAATAATAATAATAATAATAATAATAATAATAGTAAGGTAACAATATAGGGCACAAAAGTCCATACGGCCCAAGGAGAGTGAGTCCATGCGGCCGGGTCAATACTGGTTCATGCGGCTGGGACTACACGCTCATGCGGCTCAGAGAGCCCCAAGGCGCATGCGGCTGGAAGGGCGGGTTCATGCGGACGAAGGGGTGTCAGCGTATACGGCTGGATGATGGATGGGCCTTATGCGGCCCAAAACAGTAGCGCATATGCGGCTGGGTGCAAAAAGAACTCATGCGGCTGAAAGCTAGCCGCATAAAGTCCATGCGACTGAAAATAACAGGGGCTCATGCGGCTGAGTCTGAACAAGGCTATGCGGCTCAATTACTTGCCGCATGAAGATTCATGCGGTCAAGTACTCAAGCAAGTCTTATGCGGCTGGGAAGGACTTTCCATGCGGCTGAGCTCGAACGAGTCTCATGCGGCTGGAAAGGCCATGCGGCCAGAGACTTGCCGCATGAAGATTCATGCGGTCAAGTACTGCTCTTCTTCTCCACTTGTCCGAGAAGAGGAGCCAAGCAACCATGGCTTCCAAACCACACAAAACCTTCATCCGGAGCCCAAATCGGAGCTTCCTTAGGTCAAAATGGGGTAGAACAAAATTCTCTCCAACATGGAACCATCAAAACTTAAAATAATGAAGTTTGCTAGATCAAAACCAAGAAAATCCGAAAATGGCTAAAACCTAGATCTACAAAGATTAAAGCTTCAAAATGAAAAACTTCAAGTTCTAAACTAGTATAGAATAAGGAGGAGAACATATTTTGACAAATATTTTTTTTTAAAAAAAACATCAACAACATTTATGGATCCATCTCTTGAGCAAGTTGGTACTTGCCTTGGTTGGTGGAGGAAAGTAAATGAGAGAAAATAAATGAGAGGAGAGAGAATGAGTTGAGTTATTATATAGAATCTTGAACCCATAGGTTCATGATGAACCAAGGTGAACCAAGAATAGGTTACCCAAATGAGCCAAAACTGTAGGCCCAATTGCAGAAAATAAATTACGAAATAATATTTTATCGAATATTTTTTGGAAAATACATGAAGAAATACAGAATATAAATATCGTATAAATACAAAGTAAATACAATTTATCGGTTTACGTATTAAAATACGTATTCCAGGATCGGAGAGTGACATCTCTGCCCTTCTTAGAAAAATTCCGTCCTCAGAATTCCAGCCAAGACAGGATAGTGAAATCAGGGCAAGCGAGGCACAATCATATATAAGTTAACTATCATAGCAGTTATTATCATACATCACAAGGTACAAAACAAGCAGGTGCAGATAAGCATGGAATCGTGTCAATAAGGTGCAAAAATATACCTTATCAGTCAAACAAATGTGGATACCGAGATCTGATCTCGTCCTCGCGCTCCCAGGTTGTCTCTTTCGGAGAGTGATGGTTCCAAGTAACACGGACAAGGCTTATCGTCCGATTCTTGAGTACCTTCTCTCGCCGGTCTAAAATAGATACGGGTGGTTCCTCGTAAGTTAGGTCGGTACCAACGACTAACTCAGAATGATCGAGGACATGACTCGGATCCGGGACATACCCACGTAATTGGGACACATGAAATACATCATGTATGCCAGTTAACGAAGGCGGAAGGGCAAGTCGATAAGCCACATCGCCTACCCGAGCGAGAATCTTAAAAGGACCAACGTATCTTGGACTAAGCTTTCCTTGGGTTCCAAATCTGATGATATCCCGAGTAGGCGAAATCCGCAGAAACACTTGGTCACCAACTCTGAACTCTAGAGGCCTACGATGCTGATCTGCCCAATGACGATGTCGGTCCTGTGCAACTCGAAGGCGCTCTCTGACCAACTTAACTATCTCCACAGTCTGCGTGATCATCTCTGGTCCCAACAACTTCCGTTCTCCGACGTCGTCCCATGCCAAAGGGGACCTACACTTCCTTCCGTACAATGCTTCGAACGGGGCCATCTGAATGCTAGCCTGATAGCTGTTGTTATAGGAGAACTCCACTAGATGAAGGTGATCCTCCCAAGATCCGCCAAAGTCTAAGGTACACGCCCGTAGCATATTTTCTAACGTCTGAATGGTTCTTTCTGATTGCCCGTCGGTTTGTGGATGATAAGCAGTACTGAATCTTAACTTGGTTCCCAAACTTTGGTGTAAGCTCCGCCAAAAATGGGAAGTAAACCGCGTATCCCGATCTGATACTATACTAACTGGAACACCGTGCTGCCTTACTATCTGCTTCATGTACATATCTGCTAACTGCTCAGTAGTCTGTCCAACTCGGAAGGGAAGGAAATGAGCGACCTTCGTGAGTCGATCTACTAGTACCCAGACTGCATTCTTGCCATCCGGGGATCTAGGTAAACCGGTCATAAAATCCATCGTGATGTGCTCCCATTTCCTTTCTGGGATAGGAAGCGGCTGTAGCAATCCTGCTGGTCTCTGCTGCTCGGCTTTTACCTGCTGACATACCAGACACTTGGATACAAATCTCGCTATCTCTCTTTTCATGCCATTCCACCAAAAGAACTGCCTGATATCTCGATACATCTTCGTTCCTCCTGGATGAATGGAGTAAATAGAACTATGAGCTTCGGACATAACTTCTTGCCGAAGGTCTCTACTCGGTACACAGAGTCTATTTCCAAACCTGAGCGTACCATCTTCATGAATCACTAACTCCTTCCTACGGCCTGATTCACACTCCGACCGCAACTTCTGAATCTGTGGATCTCCTGCTTGTGCTGCCCTTATCCTCTCTACTAAGGTTGACTGAATCTGCATACTGGTCATTCTTCCTATATCCCTTGGCAAAACTACTTCGATTCCCATACTCTGAAGGTCTTCTAAAATATGCTTCTGCGAGGTCAAGATAAAGGCACTGTCTCTCCTACTCAGTGCATCTGCAACTATATTCGCCTTCCCTGGATGATACTGAAGATCCAAGTCAAAATCTTTCAGTAGTTCTAACCATCTTTTTTGCCTCATGTTCAAATCTCGCTGCGTGAACACGTATTTCAAACTCTTATGATCAGTATAGATCTCTACCCGATCTCCGTATAAATAGTGCCTCCACAACTTGAGTGAAAACACCACGGCTGCTAACTCCAAATCGTGAGTCGGGTAATTCTTCTCATGGTCTCGAAGCTGTCGAGACGCATATGCTATCACCTTTCCATGCTGCATCAATACACATCCAAGACCCTTCCCAGATGCGTCACAATATACTGTAAAGCCTCCTGCTCCTACCGGAAGCGTCAAGATCGGGGCTGAGATCAACCTCTTCTTCAATTCTTCAAATGTTGCCTGACAGCTAGCTGACCAAACAAACTCTACATCCTTGTGCGTCAAACGCGTTAAGGGTGCAGAGATCCTGGCAAAGTTCGCCACGAACCTTCTGTAGTAACCAGCTAATCCTAAGAAACTTCGTACTTCTGCAACCGTTCTCGGGACTGGCCAATGCTCTACGGCCTCAATCTTCTTCGGATCCACTGACACTCCTGCCCCAGAAATTACATGCCCCAGGAACGAAATGTGATCTAACCAGAATTCACACTTGTCGAGCTTCGTATAAAGTTGATGCGCCCTCAATGTCTGCAAGACAGTCCTAAGATGTTTCTCATGCTCCTCTTCACTGCTGGAATAGACAAGAATGTCATCTATGAACACCACCACAAATTTATCCAAGTACGGCAGAAAGATGCGGTTCATTAAATCCATGAATACTGCGGGGGCGTTGGTTAGTCCAAAGGGCATTACTAAAAACTCATAATGCCCGTATCTAGATTTGAATGCTGTCTTCGGTATGTCTGGCTCCCGGACTCTTACTTGATAGTATCCCGACCGAAGATCGATCTTGGAAAAGACACTGGCCTTGCTCAACTGGTCAAACTGGTCATCAATCCTTGGTAGCGGGTACTTATTCTTCACTGTTACTGCATTCAGCTTGTGGTAGTCGATGCACATCCTCGTCGACCCATCCTTCTTGGGAACTAGAATCACTGGCGCGGCCCAGGACGATTTACTGTCTCGGATGAATCCCTTAGACTTCAACTCTTCCTCATGTTGATACAACTTATCCTGTTCTGACGGCGACATTCTGTAAACTCTGTCTGCAATAGGCCTCGTTTCAGGGTTCAACTCAATGCTAAATTCTACCTCTCTGACTGGGGGTATCCCTGGGAGCTCATCAGGGAAGACGTCGAGAAAATCTTCGACCACTCTCGAAATCTGTCCTGGCTCTGACACTGCTGCTGAGATGACGCCTCCAGCCTGATTCTTTAAGGTTCGAGTAAAGATGAACTGCTCCATCCCAGGAATGCTGAATATGACCCTACCTCCTCTACAATCAATGGTCGCATGACTGTCTCTCAACCAGTCCATGCCAAAAACAACATCAAAATTCCCCATAGGGAATTCAATCAATGACGCAGGCAATAAATGCCCACACATCTCTACCGGACATGAAAAGCGCACTCTGCTAACTTCTACGAGCCCATTGCCGGTGAGTATATCCATCCTCTCCGGCAATGCCTCAAACTCTAATCCAATCCGTGTAGCATATTGTACAGAGATGAATGAATGAGTAGCGCCTGAATCAAATAATGCTACAGCGAGAAATGAGGTGACGAGATTTTACCTGCCACCACGTCACTTGACGCTAGAGCCTCTCCCAAGGTCAATGTGAGAGCCTGGCCCCACGGAGCCCCTTGTTGCGGCCTTCCTCGGCCATGCTGTTGCTGCCTCTGAGGGCCTTCGGCTTCCTGTGCCTGGCGGAACATCTGAGCCTGCGTTGGTAGACGCTGGGCTAGGGGCCTTACTGCTAATACTGGCCCTCCACTCGGGGTTGCCACCGGAGCTGGCAATGCTGGAAACAGCTGAGCTGGCCCTCCTGGCCTCTGCATCATAGGACAAGTAGAAATACGGTGGTCTGAACTACCACACCTCAAGCATAAGCCATTCGCTGACCGGCACACCTCCCTCGTGTGCCCTGCCTTCCCACAGAATGTACAGCCCTGGGGTGCTCCCTGACGCTGTTGCTTGTTTCTCGGCTGCTGATGCCGAACTGGCGCTGTATTAGTTGACACGGCCGTCCTCCGCGGCGCTCCTGCATCATGAATACGTACACCGGGTGCTGGTGCCGATGTTCGCTGCATTGCTCCTCCTCCAACCTAGGAATGAGATCTCTTCTGACCTCCTGTCCTCGATGCCAACCTCTGCTGGGTAAGCTCGTGCCTCCGAGCGGCCGTCAAAACAGCGTCAAACGTCTGGTAGTCGTGTCCTTCCAGAAGCTGCAATAATTCTAAATGAAGTCCCTGCTGGAACCTCATAGCTTTCTCTGGCTCCGTTGCCACCATTGCTGGTGCGAAACGGCACAGTCTGCAGAACTCTGCTGCATACCCATCTACGGTCTTGCCTGCTTGCTTGAGACTGATGAACTTCTGCTGGAGCTCATATCGAGCTACTATGCCAAAATACTTGGCCTCGAATATGTCACTGAAGGTGGTCCAACGAACTGGGCATCTTGTACCAACTTCTTCTGATGCCCACCAGTCGCGGGCAAGATCCTGAAGTACCAGTTTGACCTGATCAACCTTCTCATCATCTGGAACCTTGGCTGCCACAAGAATGGCTTCGATGTCTTGAATCCATGCATCCGCAGTGATGGCATCCTCCGTGCCATCAAAATACCTCGGGTTCAAGCGACGGAACCTTCCTGATGCTCCCGAGTCAACCCCGGCACTCCTCTCAAGAGCTAACTGAATCCCTTGGTTCAGCAACACGTTCTGCTCCTGCTGCCGAGTCTGTTGCTGTTGGTTAGTGACAAGAAACCCCCGGATGATCTCCAGGAGTGCTACGACGTCTGGTACTGCCGTCGCTGCTGGTGCTGCGGGAGTTTCAATAACCTGCGGCTGTACTGCCTCTGGTTCCATTTTTGCTCGTGCCTGCACTAGAGAAGGTTCTCTCCCCTGTTGCTGCCCAGTGGAGCCATGCTCTTGCTGCTCTTCCTCATGGGCCTCACCCGCTACTGAGAATGAAGCACCCCTATAGAGAAGAATATAAGATTATCAAGTCCGGACGAGGAAGATTTTGAGGATGCAAGTCATGTTAGAGATCAAGGCAAGGACAGAGAGTTCAAAACAGAATTTCAAGGGGAACAAGTTTTGATTGAGACTCCTAATAATTCGCAATACCCCACAAGTCTGAAAACCAGACCTGCATGGGCCACCACTAAAACCTTGTCACGCCCCAGTACCGAAATACGGAGACGGACTAGGCCAGCTGCACCATATGAGGTACGTAACGTCATACGGCGATCGTGGCTATCGAGAGACTAGGGGGTACATGCTACAATCAAGTCTCCCATGGTCCCATAGAGTTCTATGTCTCAATCAATCGAATCACATCAGCAAATAAATGAATACTAAAGATAAAGCAGTAAGGCGTCCCTGACGCTTCATCAAAATGATCATGAGAGACTAGCTTTATAATTTAGCTATCTCAGAGAGTCAGGAGTACAAAATTATACACAGCTGCAGTCTGTTAATTACAATCATGTACTGACACAAAATATCAAGTAATCCGGCTAACAGGTGCCGGTGGCTAAACGCCGCAAAAGTATAAGCAGGAGTGGTGGAGAAGAAACCCACTCGAGTCCCCGAACTGCCATGCTCCTAGTATGCACCGTGGATGTCAGGGAGGAAGATCGTGTCCTCTGGCTCTGCTACGGGATCTGGCCAAACAAAACCAGCGGGGTCAGCCCCGAATAGCAAGTACCGCCAAAGGGGCACAAGAGTTAAGACTAAAAACCCAGTTAATAGAATGATTGATAATAGTAATACTTATGCTACCATTATAGGGTAACGCCACATCCTCGAACCCATATGGCACCCTTACAACCAAACAAGGACAAAAGGTGCCGCATGGAGTCGGACCGCGTCGTACTCTATAACTTTCGCATAAGTTAAAGGGTATAAACAATAAAATCTCCTGATCGTGACTTCGGTCGATAGCCTATCGCAGCACAATAACCAATCCAACAATCAAATAAGAACATGGGTTGGATCATGTACCATGATAGACCATGTTCCTCAGTCATTCACAGAAGTAGCACTTCACAACCAGAATGAGTCTTCCGTTCATAACTTCGGTCCACAGCCTACCATAGTACGATAACCAACCCAACAATCAAACAAGAACATGGGTTGGATCACGTACCATGAAAGTCCGCTTCCCTCAGTTACTCACGGAAGGTAGTAGGATACAAGCAAATCGTTTTCACGGCCAATCAAGTCTACGAGTTTCTAGTGGGACGAGGTTATCCTCGCATCATGTTATTAGAAAATCCTCAGATCGTATCTTTCCAGCAAGGCTAGCCAACCCAGGGGTTCGCGTAGACAGGTATGATTGAGCACAGGTCCCTCGCAAGGCCACCTTGCTAAAACATATAATACATAGCAGGAATTAATCGGATACAGTCATCCACTCGTTGCAGATGACACAGTATCCGTGGAGACCAGCCGGCGCGTCAAGACAGTATCTCAAGGCGGCTGGTGTAACACGATCTCGGGATTCTTGCCCTCCCCATGCATCTAGTATGTTTAGTTGCCTAGTTTAACCCTAGGTGTAATCTTGGACTCACATGCTGTGGCCTGCATAATTATCCTCCTAAAGTCGTACTTTAGTACGAGTACCCCAAAGAGGATCCATGTCAATCAGTATGTCAACATGTTCTACCCTCCTTAGTGTAATGCATCATTACAAATACGCCACGTGGAGTTACGAGTCATTTGTCGAGCATGAACAAGAACTGGGGACATTCAGGTACATGTATCAAGGAGGAACACTTTGTTCTCCGGGGTCACATTAGTGCTCAGATCATGCTCGGAACAAAAGGCGTAAGGATATAAAATGGGCTTATAATATATAATAATAATAATAATAATAATAATAATAATAATAATAGTAAGGTAACAATATAGGGCACAAAAGTCCATACGGCCCAAGGGGAGTGAGTCCATGCGACCGGGTCAATACTGGTTCATGCGGCTGGGACTACACGCTCATGCGGCTCAGAGAGCCCCAAGGCGCATACGGCTGGAAGGGCGGGTTCATGCGGACGAAGGGGTGTCAGCGTATGCGGCTGGATGATGGATGGGCCTTATGCGGCCCAAAACAGTAGCGCATATGCGGCTGGGTGCAAAAAGAACTCATGCGGCTGAAAGCTAGCCGCATGAAGTCCATGCGACTCAAAATAACAGGGGCTCATGCGGCTGAGTCTGAACAAGGCTATGCGGCTCAATTACTTGCCGCATGAAGATTCATGCGGTCAAGTACTCAAGCAAGTCTTATGCGGCTGGGAAGGACTTTCCATGCGGCTGAGCTCGAACGAGTCTCATGCGGCTGGAAAGGCCATGCGGCCAGAGACTTGCCGCATGAAGATTCATGCGGTCAAGTACTGCTCTTCTTCTCCACTTGTCCGAGAAGAGGAGCCAAGCAACCATGGCTTCCAAACCACACAAAACCTTCATCCGGAGCCCAAATCGGAGCTTCCTTAGGTCAAAATGGGGTAGAACAAAATTCTCTCCAACATGGAACCCTCAAAATTTAAAATATTAAAGTTTGCTAGATCAAAACCAAGAAAATCTAAAAATGGCTAAAACCTAGATCTACAAAGATTAAAGCTTCAAAATGAAAAACTTCAAGTTCTAAACTAGTATAGAATAAGGAGGAGAACATATTTTGACAAATAATTTTTTTTTAAAAAAACATCAACAACATTTATGGATCCATCTCTTGAGCAAGTTGGTACTTGCCTTGGTTGGTGGAGGAAAGTAAATGAGAAAAAATAAATGAGAGGAGAGAGAATGAGTTGAGTTATTATATAGAATCTTGAACCCATAGGTTTATGATGAACCAAGGTGAACCAAGAATAGGTTACCCAAATGAGCCAAAACTGTAGGCCCAAATGCAGAAAATAAATTACGAAATAATATTTTATCGAATATTTTTTGGGAAATACATGAAGAAATACAGCATATAAATATCATATAAATACAAAGTAAATACAATTTATCGGTTTACGTATTAAAATACGTATTCCAGGATCGGGGAGTGACATCTCTGCCCTTCTTAGAAAAATTCCGTCCTCGGAATTCCAGCCAAGACAGGATAGTGAAATCAGGGCAAGCGAGGCACAATCATATATAAGTTAACTATCATAGCAGTTATTATCATACATCACAAGGTGCAAAACAAGCAGATGCAGATAAGCATGGAATCGTGTCAATAAGGTGCAAAAATATACCTTATCAGTCAAACAAATGTGGATACCGAGATCTGATCTCGTCCTCGCGCTCCCAGGTTGTCTCTCCCGGAGAGTGATGGTTCCAAGTAACACGGACAAGGCTTATCGTCCGATTCTTGAGTACCTTCTCTCGCCGGTCTAAAATAGATACGGGTGGTTCCTCGTAAGTTAGGTCGGTACCAACGACTAACTCAGAATGATCGAGGACATGACTCGGATCCAGGACATACCTACGTAATTGGGACACATGAAACACATCATGTATGCCAGTTAACGAAGGCGGAAGGGCAAGTCGATAAGCCACATCGCCTACCCGAGCGAGAATCTTAAAAGGACCAACGTATCTTGGACTAAGCTTTCCTCGGGTTCCAAATCTGATGATACCCCGAGTAGGCAAAATCCGCAGAAACACTTGGTCGCCAACTCTGAACTCTAGAGGCCTACGATGCTGATCTGCCCAATGACGATGTCGGTCCTGTGCAACTCGAAGGCGCTCTCTGACCAACTTAACTATCTCCACAGTCTGCGTGATCATCTCTGGTCCCAACAACTTCCGTTCTCCGACGTCGTCCCATGCCAAAGGGGACCTACACTTCCTTCCGTACAATGCTTCGAACGGGGCCATCTGAATGCTAGCCTGATAGCTGTTGTTATAGCAGAACTCCACTAGATGAAGGTGATCCTCCCAAGATCCGCCAAAGTCTAAGGTACACGCCCGTAGCATATCTTCTAACGTCTGAATGGTTCTTTCTGATTGCCCGTCGGTTTGTGGATGATAAGCAGTACTGAATCTTAACTTGGTTCCCAAACTTTGGTGTAAGCTCCGCCAAAAATGGGAAGTAAATCGCGTATCCCGATCTGATACTATACTAACTGGAACACCGTGCTGCCTTACTATCTGCTTCATGTACATATCTGCTAACTGCTCAGTAGTCTGTCCAACTCGGAAGGGAAGGAAATGAGCGACCTTCGTGAGTCGATCTACTAGTACCCAGACTGCATTCTTACCAGCCGGGGATCTAGGTAAACCGGTCACAAAATCCATCGTGATGTGCTCCCATTTCCTTTCTGGGATAGGAAGCGGCTGTAGCAATCCTGCTGGTCTCTGCTGCTCGGCTTTTACCTGCTGACATACCAGACACTTGGATACAAATCTCGCTATCTCTCTTTTCATGCCATTCCACCAAAAGAACTGCCTGATATCTCGATACATCTTCGTTCCTCCTGGATGAATGGAGTAAATAGAACTATGAGCTTCGGACATAACTTCTTGCCGAAGGTCTCCACTCGGTACACAGAGTCTGTTTCCAAACCTGAGCGTACCATCTTCATGAATCACTAACTCCTTCCTACGGCCTGATTCACACTCCGACCGCAACTTCTGAATCTGTGGATCTCCTGCTTGTGCTGCCCTTATCCTCTCTACTAAGGTTGACTGAATCTGCATACTGGTCATTCTTCCTATATCCCTTGGTAAAACTACTTCGATTCCCATACTCTGAAGGTCTTCTAAAATATGCTTCTGCGAGGTCAAGATAAAGGCACTGTCTCTTCTACTCAGTGCATCTGCAACTATATTCGCCTTGCCTGGATGATACTGAAGATCCAAGTCAAAATCCTTCAGTAGTTCTAACCATCTTCTTTGCCTCATGTTCAAATCTCGCTGCGTGAACACGTATTTCAAACTCTTATGATCAGTATAGATCTCTACCCGATCTCCGTATAAATAGTGCCTCCACAACTTGAGTGAAAACACCACGGCTGCTAACTCCAAATCGTGAGTCGGGTAATTCTTCTCATGGTCTCGAAGCTGTCGAGACGCATATGCTATCACCTTTCCATGCTGCATCAATACACATCCAAGACCCTTCCTAGATGCATCACAATATACTGTAAAGCCTCCTGCTCCTACCGGAAGCGTCAAGATCGGGGCTGAGATCAACCTCTTCTTCAATTCTTCAAATGATGCCTGACAGCTAGCTGACCAAACAAACTCTACATCCTTGTGCGTCAAACGCGTTAAGGGTGCAGAGATCCTGGCAAAGTCCGCCACGAACCTTCTGTAGTAACCAGCTAATCCTAAGAAACTTCGTACTTCTGCAACCGTTCTCGGGACTGGCCAATGCTCTACGGCCTCAATCTTCTTCGGATCCACTGACACTCCTACCCCAGAAATTACATGTCCCAGGAACGAAATGTGATCTAACCAGAATTCACACTTGTCGAGCTTCGCATAAAGTTGATGCTCCCTCAATGTCTGCAAGACAGTCCTAAGATGTTTCTCATGCTCCTCTTCACTGCTGGAATAGACAAGAATGTCATCTATGAACACCACCACAAATTTATCCAAGTACGGCAGAAAGATGCGGTTCATTAAATCCATGAATACTGCGGGGGCGTTGGTTAGTCCAAAGGGCATTACTAAAAACTCATAATGCCCGTATCTAGATCTGAATGCTGTCTTCGGTATGTCTTGCTCCCGGACTCTTACTTGATAGTATCCTGACCGAAGATCGATCTTGGAAAAGACACTGGCCTTGCTCAACTGGTCAAACAGGTCATCAATCCTTGGTAGCGGGTACTTATTCTTTACTGTTACTGCATTCAGCTTGCGGTAGTCGATGCACATCCTCGTCGACCCATCCTTCTTGGGAACTAGAATCACTGGTGCGGCCCAGGGCGATTTACTGTCTCGGATGAATCCCTTAGACTTCAACTCTTCCTCATGTTGATACAACTTATCCTGTTCTGACGGCGACATTCTGTAAACTCTGTCTGCAATAGGCCTCGTTTCAGGGTTCAACTCAATGCTAAATTCTACCTCTCTGACTGGGGGTTTCCCTGGGAGCTCATCAGGGAAGACGTCGAGAAAATCTTCGACCACTCTCGAAATCTGTCCTGGCTCTGACACTGCTGCTGAGATGACGCCTCCAGCCTGATTCTTTAAGGTTCGAGTAAAGATGAACTGCTCCATCCCAGGAATGCTGAATATGACCCTACCTCCTCTACAATCAATGGTCGCATGACTGTCTCTCAACCAGTCCATGCCAAAAACAACATCAAAATTCCCCATAGGGAATTCAATCAATGACGCAGGCAATAAATGCCCACACATCTCTACCGGACATGAAAAGCGCACTCTGCTAACTTCTACGAGCCCATTGCCGGTGAGTATATCCATCCTCTCCGGCAATGCCTCAAACTCTAATCCAATCCGTGTAGCATATTGTGCAGAGATGAATGAATGAGTAGCGCCTGAATCAAATAATGCTACAGTAGGAAATGAGGGTGACGAGAATTTTACCTGCCACCACGTCACTAGACGCTAGAGCCTTTCCCAAGGTCAATGTGAGAGCCTGGCCCCGCGGAGCCCCTTGTTACGGCCTTCCTCGGCCATGCTGTTGCTGCCTCTGAGGGCCTTCGGCTTCCTGTGCCTGGCGGAACATCTGAGCCTGCGTTGGTAGACGCTGGGCTAGGGGCCTTACTGCTAATACTGGCCCTCCACTCGGGGTTGCCACCGGAGCTGGCAATGCTGGAAACTGCTGAGCTGGCCCTCGTGGCCTCTGCATCATAGGACAAGTGGAAATACGGTGGTCTGAACTACCACACCTCAAGCATAAGCCATTCGCTGACCGGCACACCTCCCTCGTGTGCCCTACCTTCCCACAGAATGTACAGCCCTGGGGTGCTCCCTGACGCTGTTGCTGGTTTCTCGGCTGCTGATGCCGAACTGGCGCTGTATTAGTTGACACGGCCGTCCTCCGCGGCGCTCCTGCATCATGAATACGTACACCGGGTGCTGGTGCCGATGTTCGCTGTATTGCTCCTCCTCCAACCTGGGAATGAGATCTCTTCTGACCTCCTGCCCTCGATGCCAACCTCTGCTGGATAAGCTCGTGCCTCCGAGCGGCCGTCAAAACAGCGTCAAACGTCTAGTAGTCGTGTCCTTCCACAAGCTGCAATAATTCCAAATGAAGTCCCTGCTGGAACCTCATAGCTTTCTCTGGCTCCGTTGCCACCATTGCTGGTGCGAAACGGCACAGTCTGTAGAACTCTGCTGCATACCCATCTACGGTCTTGCCTGCTTGCTTGAGACTGATGAACTTCTGCTGGAGCTCATATCGAGCTACTATGCCAAAATACTTGGCCTTGAATCTGTCACTGAAGGTGGTCCAACGAACTGGGCATCTTGTACCAACTTCTTCTGATGCCCACCAGTCGCGGGCAAGATCCTGAAGTACCAGTTTGACCTGATCAACCTTCTCATCATCTGGAACCTTGGCTGCCACAAGAATGGCTTCGATGTCTTGAATCCATGCATCCGCAGTGATGGCATCCTCCGTGCCATCAAAATATCTCGGGTTCAAGCGACGGAACCTTCCTGATGCTCCCGAGTCAACCCCGGCACTCCTCTCAAGAGCTAACTGAATCCCTTGGTTCAGCAATACGTTCTGCTCCTGCTGCCGAGTCTGTTGCTGTTGGTTAGTGACAAGAAACCCCCGGATGATCTCCAGGAGTGCTACGGCGTCTGGTACTGCCGTCGCTTCTGGTGCTGCAGGAGTTTCAATAACCTACGGCTGTACTGCCTCTAGTTCCATTGCTGCTCGTGCCTGCACTGGAGAAGGTTCTCTCCCCTGTTGCTGCCCAGTTGAGCCATGCTCTTGCTGCTCTTCCTCATGGGCCTCACCCGCTACTGAGAATGAAGCACCCCTATAGAGAAGAATATAAGATTATCAAGTCCGGACGAGGAAGATTTTGAGGATGCAAGTCAAGTTAGAGATCAAGGCAAGGACAGAGAGTTCGAAACAGAATTTTAAGGGGAACAAGTTTTGATTGAGACTCCTAATAATTCGCAATACCCCACAAGTCTGAAAACCAGACCTGCATGGGCCACCACTAAAACCTTGTCACGCCCCAGTACCGAAATACGGAGACGGACTAGGCCAGCTGCACCATATGAGGTACGTAACGTCATACGGCGATCGTGGCTGTCGAGAGACTAGGGGGTACATGCTACAATCAAGTCTCCTATGGTCCCACCGAGTTCTATGTCTCAATCAATCGAATCACATCAGCAAATAAATGAACACTAAAGATAAAGCAGTAAGGCGTCCCTGACGCTTCATCAAAATGATCATGAGAGACTAGCTTTATAATTTAGCTATCTCAGAGAGTCAGGAGTACAAAATTATACACAGCTGCAGTCTGTTAATTACAATCATGTACTGACACAAAATATCAAGTAATCCGGCTAACAAGTGCCGGTGGCTAAACGCCGCAAAAGTATAAGCAGGAGTGGTGGAGAAGAAACCCACTCGAGTCCCCGAACTGCCATGCTCCTAGTATGCACCATGGATGTCAGGGAGGAAGATCGTGTCCTCTGGCTCTGCTACGGGATCTGGCCAAACAAAACCAGCCGGGGTCAGCCCCGAATAGCAAGTACCGCCAAAGGGACACAAGAGTTAAGACTAAAAATCCAGTTAATAGAATGATTGATAATAGTAATACTTATGCTACCATTATAGGGTAACGCCATATCCTCGAACCCATATGGCACCCTTACAACCAAACAAGGACAAAAGGTGCCGCATGGAGTCAGGCCGCGTCGTACTCTATAACTTTCGCATAAGTTAAAGGGTATAAACAATAAAATCTCCTGATCGTGACTTCGGTCGATAGCCTATCGCAGCACAATAACCAACCCAACAATCAAACAAGAACATGGGTTGGATCATGTACCATGATAGACCATGTTCCTCAGTCATTCACAGAAGTAGCACTTCACAACCAGAATAAGTCTTCCGTTCATAACTTCGGTCCACAGCCTATCATAGTACGATAACCAACCCAACAATCAAACAAGAACATGGGTTGGATCACGTACCATGAAAGTCCGCTTCCCTCAGTTACTCACGGAAGGTAATAGGATACAAGCAAATCGTTTTCACGGCCAATCAAGTCTACGAGTTTCTAGTGGGACGAGGTTATCCTCGCATCATGTTATTAGAAAATCCTCAGATCGTATCTTTCCAGCAAGGCTAGCCAACCCAGGGGTTCGCGTAGACAGGTATGATTGAGCACAGGTCCCTCGTAAGGCCACATTGCTAAAACATATAATATATAGCAGGAATTAATCGGATACAGTCATCCACTCGTTGCAGATGACACAGTATCCGTGGAGACCAGCCGGCGCGTCAAGACAGTATCTCAAGGCGGCTGGTGTAAGACGATCTCGGGATTCTTGCCCTCCCCATGCATCTAGTATGTTTAGTTGCCTAGTTTAACCCTAGGTGTAATCTTGGACTCACATGCTGTGGCCTGCATAATTATCCTCCTAAAGTCGTACTTTAGTACGAGTACCCCAAAGAGGATCCATGTCAATCAGTATGTCAACATGTTCTACCCTCCTTAGTGTAATGCATCATTGCAAATACGCCACATGGAGTTACGAGTCATTTGTCGAGCATGAACAAGAACTGGGGACATTCAGGTACATGTATCAAGGAGGAACACTTTGTTCTCCGGGGTCACATTAGTGCTCAGATCATGCTCGGAACAAAAGGCGTAAGGATATAAAATGGGCTTATAATATATAATAATAATAATAATAATAATAATAATAATAATAATAATAATAGTAAGGTAACAATATAGGGCACAAAAGTCCATGCGGCCCAAGGGGAGTGAGTCCATGCGGCCGGGTCAATACTGGTTCATGCGGCTGGGACTACACGCTCATGCGGCTCATAGAGCCCCAAGGCGCATGCGGCTGGAAGGGCGGGTTCATGCGGACGAAAGGGTGTCAGCGTATGCGGCTGGATGATGGATGGGCCTTATGCGGCCCAAAACAGTAGCGCATATGCGGCTGGGGGCAAAAAGAACTCATGCGGCTGAAAGCTAGCCGCATGAAGTCCATGCGATTCAAAATAACAGGGGCTCATGCGGCTGAGTCTGAACAAGGCTATGCGGCTCAATTACTTGCCGCATGAAGATTCATGCGGTCAAGTACTCAAGCAAGTCTTATGCGGCTGGGAAGGACTTTCCATGCGGCTGAGCTCGAACGAGTCTCATGCGGCTGGAAAGGCCATGCGGCCGGAGACTTGCCGCATGAAGATTCATGCGGTCAAGTACTGCTCTTCTTTCCCACTTGTCCGAGAAGAGGAGCCAAGCAACCATGGCTTCCAAACCACACAAAACCTTCATCCGGAGCCCAAATCGGAGCTTCCTTAGGTCAAAATGGGGTAGAACAAAATTCTCTCCAACATGGAACCATCAAAACTTAAAATAATGAAGTTTGCTAGATCAAAACCAAGAAAATCCGAAAATGGCTAAAACCTAGATCTACAAAGATTAAAGCTTCAAAATGGAAAACTTTAAGTTCTAAACTAGTATAGAATAAAGAGGAGAACATATTTTGACAAATAATTTTTTTTTAAAAAAACATCAACAACATTTATGGATCCATCTCTTGAGCAAGTTGGTACTTGCCTTGGTTGGTGGAGGAAAGTAAATAAGAGAAAATAAATGAGAGGAGAGAGAATGAGTTGAGTTATTATATAGAATCTTGAACCCATAGGTTCATGATGAACCAAGGTGAACCAAGAATAGGTTACCCAAATGAGCCAAAACTGTAGGCCCAAATGCAGAAGATAAATTACGAAATAATATTTTATCGAATATTTTTTGGAAAATACATGAAGAAATATAGCATATAAATATCGTATAAATACAAAGTAAATACAATTTATCGGTTTACGTATTAAAATACATATTCCAGGATCGGGGAGTGACAGTATTATACCCTATTTTTGAACAGGTTTTTACCGAACTTTGGTTCGATTTTCTGGGCGATACAAAGCATCAAAAATCAAAGTGTTTAAAGAGTTATATAGTTGTATAGATGGTCTTCGTACCTGAGAAGACGGAAAGCGAAACGGTGGAGCGTACGACGCGGGAGTCGAGCGCGAAGTCGGGGTCGGGCAGCGTGGCTGCTGTCGCTCCTTCGTCCGCGTGCTGCCTCCGCGGTTGTGCTCGGCCTGCCGCCGGCGGCGTGCGACGACGCGCGCGCAGGGGAGGGCGCGCGTGGGTGTGCAGGCATGGAAAATTAGGGTTTCGAGGAGTTCCCTCTCTCGATATCTACATATATACGCTCAACTCCTCTGTTGAGTTCGACGACTTTAGTCTGCTGTTGAGTTCCCATGGGGGGCTCGGGCCTGTTGATGGGCTTGGGTCTTTGTATGGGCTGGCTGAGCTCGATTTGGTGGAGTTAGGATATCCCCTCATCAAGTAGATACCTATATATATAATTATTAATACAAGCTACAAAAATGTAATTTATATATTATATATATATATATATATATATATATATATATATATATATATATATATATATAAATTTTATTATTATATATATGTATTTTTTATTATATATATATAAAATATATATATATATATATATATATATATATATATATATATATATATATATATATATATAATGTTATATACCTATATACCATAAATACAAACACGAACAATGAATAGTAAGTATAATCGATATTTGAAATCTGATCATTAATTTTATATACCAAAAATTCACAAATAAAATACAATAATATTTTATATATAAATAAAAGCCTAATTTTTTCCACATACCATAAATACTTCTATATATATGTATATATATATATACAAATATATTTATATAACCTAGGAAATTCCCATAAAGTCCAACATATTTGTTAAGAAAATTATTTACTATATTATCAATGAAATATTATTTCTAATAACAAGCACAAATAATATGTTTATATATATAACAATTGTCCCTAAAGTTGTCTCCAAAATTACCAAGGTAAAAGACCAACGCAATATATGTCTGCTCTAACGTCTTTGGTCACAATACCCGACTACATGGACGGGCCTTGGTTTGGGTCAAGTCCGAGCAAGTTTGGGCAGTATCGGATTTCCTAAAAGTCATAACATTAATAAATAACTAATTAAATTATTTATAGAGATTAACTCCCAACTTGGCCTGGTTTTCTGAGTTAGGACATCCCTATGGCTCAGTCTTTCCTACCGGGACTAATACACTAGCCAAAGCACGCCATGGTACTATCCGTGCAACGATTTCTAGTCACCGTGTACTCCAAAACTCTATCATGGCTAAAATTATCTACAGTAATAATTAACTAAATAAATATTTATAAAATTTTAAAAATCACCATTTAATTCAAATAAATAAATAAAAATATATTATAAAAATTTTGGAAAGAGGGGTTACAAATCTACCCACCTTAAAAATAATTTCGTCCTCGAAATTTAAGAAAAAGGTCCATCAGCTATGATAGAAGACGGTTTCCATTAGCTATCATCTATTCTCATGGTCATTTCGTACTACGAATCCTTGAGAGTTACTACCCACCTTTGGTCACCCTACTCCCTCAAATTTTATGTCGCTAAAACTTTATAATCTTCCAACTAATTGGTAAAAAATTTCTACCAATGGACATCTACAGTATATGACATCTATAATCATCTCCGATCTATCAAGCAACCCAAAAATTTAACAAGCAACAAATTTACACAAGTAGCTAAGAAATATTGGTAAATACAAGTAAGCATGACCTTCGTCTCTCTGCAATAGGAAGGTCAGGACGATAAAGAAGAATAATCGAAAGCAATTATGAGTTTCAAGAGCGGTAAAGAGTATCCAATGATGCAGACAAAAGGAGAGTTTATAAACTATTGACTTATTTTGCTAGATTGGGCTACTCTAGTCCAGTCACTTGCTAAGTCTAAGAACCCTTCATTTTTCAGAGGGTTTTGCAATTCGTACAATACAGAAGTTTCGTTCTCAAAATTTAACCTAAACAAGGTTCCATAATGGAACAGAATTTGAGAAGTCAAGATTGTGATCCTTTCCCGTGGTTATTTAAACACACAAGCAAGGGATAAAATACATTACAGGATGCGAATTCCAGGTAGATGTAATAAGGGTTACGAATCACATTGTAAGAGATGGGGACTACATAATAGATATAGGGGCCTATTTCAAATAGTTTGGTTTTATAGTCCAAATATGGTGGTATGTATGGATGGATTTTACTGGGTCTTAATGGATTTCCTGATTGGACATCAATCGCTGGTTGGATGAACCTAGGATTTCAATCTACATTGACTGGACAATATCCCAATAATAAACTATTTCTATTAGGCTAGGGTAACCTAGAATAGGTTTTCACCCAAGTGGTTGAACTAGTTGTCAGTCAGATTGGTTGGCTAGGTCCTTAAAGCCCGAAAATGCGCCTTCCGTGACTTTTGTGGTTAAGTAGCACGAGGAGACACAATTGAGTGGCACACTAGTGACATGTGCGTAGTGGGCTTCGAATAGATCACAACCATATATTGGGTCGAAAGGTTTGAGTCGAGGTCGAGTCTCTAATTGTAGTCGGAAAGTATACGGGTATTATGGTAAGGGTTATAGCTAGTCCTTTTGGCCTGAAAGTCGTACCATAAAAATAGAGTACAAGGGGACGGATTTGAGTGGGACATGATATACCTAGATGAAGGTGGACTCATCTAGATCTTGCATGTAAAATTTGTAGGAAGATAACTGCTGGTCTCGTGCTCCGAATATTAATGACAGGGCCGGGAAAATAAAATAATCTAAATGGAAAGTGGAAGTCCATGAGACACTAATTATCATCCTAATGGAAATTATTTTAATCGATCGGTAATCCTCGTATATCCTAAAATTTTAGAAAGCTTACAGTCTACCCACCTTAGAAACTAGGACATGGTTTTAGGAATAATGAGGTTAGAAAAGTTCCAAAGTCCGTATATTGTACCTCGACTCTTGGTAATAAAGAATAAGGTACGGCGTAACGAAATACGGTAGATATAGTCAAGGATCGTTCCTCAATAAATGAAAAACGAGTGTGTGTAATGACACATGGTCGATAAAATAGTATGATCTACTCGTCCAAAGTATTCAAGAGTTGTCGACGGGGTAACCAACTCTAAGGCACATCATATGAAAATAATTCTAGCAACTTAGTCGTGAATTCTCTATTGGTGTCAAGCCTGCCAGACTATTGTCACAAGAGTTATAGTGATCGTGTATTATTGTTGACAACTGGTAGATCATAATATGACAGGGTATTTATGCTATGGTATTGGCTAAGCTAGTGACTGTGGTGTACCAACACTAGTTAGGTCTTTAATAGTAAAATTTACATAATTAGGGTAATATTTGTTGGAAACCAATCTCGGGATGAGTGTTTACCATAGTCACGGTAATTGATTGTCCTTACCTTTGTCTACTCATCTTATGTCTAAACTGTAGCTTTGGTCGAGGAAGGGTTAGGTTAAGGCTTAAAGGTTGCTAGTTAAAGCAAGTTCCAAGCAAATAATTAGAGACTCACAACAAATGGGTTTCTTGAGAATAGATAGTCTCCTAGGTTAGCATCTTAACTAAGGGTAAAACCTTAATCATTCTCAAGTTCAGGGGGCTAGAAGGTCCCAACAGCATTTGAGGATCGAGAGGAGAACGAATAACTCAATCTCATGGCTGGCCGATGGTAGCTACACTTGTGTATACAACTATCATAGCAATAGGGTTACTTTGTATCTATCTACCAATTTTGAGCTTTCGTCTTTCCAAATCAGTGGAAGACAAAAACAAATAAAGAGTTCAAGAAGGATGTCACTGAATACGATTACGTGATTCAAAAGCGAATGTATAATTCAAGAAGAATTGTCAATACAGTCGCGGATGAGATCATAGATACCCTGATATCTCAATCCACGTGGGGTAATCGAAGAGAGAGCGAACCGAGTGCACTACAGTTGATCAGACCATAATACATCGATTCTGATTAGACAATATGTTAGTAGGCGTCCCCACTGTACATATGTCTTGAATCAAGTTCGACAAAAGAGTAAGCTTGCAAAACTAGGCTGTAATAGCAGCGTTGGTTAAGATAGTCAAATACAATTATACCAAATTTTTGAAAAAAAGCACAAGTAGTTCGAGTTTTGTGAGAATCAAACCTTACCCGGTGTTCTTGCTTATACGGTCATCCTACTATTTTCTTATCCATAAGGCCTTGGTCGACTAATGGTTTATGGACTTCTGAATTCTATATTTTAGGTAAACCTATTAGTGTTAGTCAATTTCCTTGTTAATAGATCACAAGGACTACGGAATGCTAGGTCGGGAGACCTGCTACCCAACTTACAAAACTTCCACAAATATTGGCTTTGGATCTTGTGGAACATACATGGTACTGTCCTATCCTCTATAGTATCCTAAACTTGTAATCATGTCTGAAGTCATTTTACCGATAATTATGCCTCGCCCGTATACTCGGGCTGGGGTAAACCCTTGGTTTCGTAACTCAAATACGATTCAAAATCGACCATTACTTCACTCTATCCAATATTGACTCAAAGGTACTAAGATCAAAGAGGACCACTAGCCATAGTTTTAGCAATATTCTATAACCTATATTTTCTTAAACCAATTTCAACTCTAGGGGTCGTGCCTCGCCAGTGTGCTGCTGGCTGCAGTGGATCTATAGTCTCCATAATTCAAGTAAATGGCGACAGTACGCTGTTGTCCTGCCATTATGAGTTAACTAACATTCCTTTAACTATATCTGTAAAAATTTATGAGCTTCTAGAGATTCAAACAAGTTGAAATAAGGCGTACGTATTTGTCCTATCAGTCCCAACCCTTACAATAAAACATTGAACAAGAAGTAATAACTGAAGACAAAGAAATACAAACATCCAAGTATCTATTTCATATGTATTTAAATCATGGAAGAAAAACTTGAATCGAAACTAACTCGAGGTTCGTATATGGGTAACATAATCAAAATTTTATAAAATAAAAAAATTCTTAGGGCAAAATAGGAACTAAATAGGCAATTTGGACTAAGATGTGAGGATGATATCTAAAGAGGCAAGGAAAAGGAATTGAATAATTCATCTAGGTTAGATCATTAATTCTAGGAAGCTCTGCCTCACCAAGTGAATAATCTATCCATATTGGATCATATCGTCCTATAGAGAGGTAATAGTGTACCTTTGGGGATCTGATAGACTATCAAAATTACAAACTCCTCATCTAAGTTGCATGGCCTAGACTGCACATCGGTAAACTTGTATAGGGGACTCCTAGTCCTAGTCATTCTCTTAAATTAAATTAATCACAATCTCGTGAATGAGCATTTCTTAGTCGCAGGCTCGCAATAGTACGTCTAACTTAAGTACTATCACGAGTTCGCATGATTTGCAAAAATAGACCTGCATGGGCCACCACAAAAACTTGTCACGACCCGTACCCATTTTTTTTCGGATACGAGACATGTCCTAGCCAGCCTACGCGCAGAGTCGACGGTAGAACGCTGTATTGCCACAATGCTCAAAATCACAAGTAATGCTCATTCACAAAATTAATTTAACTTACAATGATGCAAGTTTTATATTTACAGAAAAATATAAATTTGTACAAATAATTGAATGACTACAACTCAACTATCTAGTTGGTCTCTAGGCTTTTGTCTACAAGTACCTCCGTATCTTCCATGCTAAGTAAATCTACGGCTAACCTGAAAAATATTGGTTTCCAGTCAGGAATGGAACGATTACAATTCACTGAATGCAGTTTCAATATATGAAAATGACTATACGATAAAGGTTAGCCTTTAGACATATGAATCATAAAAACAAATGAAGAAAAGCTGAGTAAACTAAATACCAAAAATAGTAAATGAAAATAGAAAATACTCACCGACAGACTGAAATACCTTTGATATGTGATCGGTCTCAGAATAATTATACGACACAGTCTACACTGTCTAAAGTTACACTGTCTACACTGTCTAAAATTACACTGTCTACATTGTAAAAAGTTATACTGTCTACATTGAATAATACAATAAAGAAACACGGTCTACACGGTCTACTTTGCAATAATAAATCACAGTTTACAATGTCTACTTTACAATAATAAATTATTGTCTATACTGTCTACTCTGCAATAATAAATCACTGTCTATATTGTCTACTTTACAATAATAAATCACTGTCTAAGGTCAGATCACACATCATTGGTACTTCACCCTCCCAACACAATAAGGAACAAAATTAACATAAAACTGAAATTACATATCTATCGACTAAACACAGATGTATAGTAAAGATCAATACTGAAAACAAACAATAAACTATACTCGCCTGTGCTCCTTTGCTGGTGAAACCGATAATCCAAACCACTCGATGTGCCACAATAGTCAAAACTCGTATAACAGTCTTCAGATGCGGAAATAGATGTTAATGTTACTAATGTTCTCAGAATAGTCAAATTAGCTAAAATTGCTTGTCCTTAAGTCCAATTCTGGACACAGGGGCAAAACGGTAATTTCGGTCAAAATGGTGTTCGCCATTGGACCCGCTTTGCACCAAAAAATGTGCCAGAGTCAACGGTCTCTAAATTTATCAAACTAGATGTCTACTGATCTAGTTTTCCGATACGAACCCAACCGTATGTCCATAGTTGGATTCCGGCGGGCCGTGCACAAAATCGCCCGTTGAATCGGACCGTGGGGCCCGCAAAACGATGATCCAATCAACTGTCTCAGAATCGGACCAAACTTGGCATACAGGACCAGAAAAATGATACGGTCCTGTTGGCACAAGTTTCATCTCGATCTGACGAGCGTGCACAAAGTAATTAGGAAATTTGCACAGAGGCCGATACGGTGAATTTCGACGGATACGCATCAAATTCGTCGCGCACACGCGACCAATTTGAATTCCGTCAAAGCCCACACGTCCAAAAAGTCGTTACGCACCTTTCGATGCTTTTGGTCCATGACCACGTCGCCTGGATTGGCAGAACGCATGTCGTATCGAAGAGTTTTTCAATATTTTTAATATTTTAAAACATATTTTTCCTAAACATTGGGGACTCTTTAATCGGCACACAATGCATGAATATAGAAACGAAAAGAAGGGTTTCCATCTCCTATATATTTTCTATAAGTGTGTTCTAACATAATTTCTAATATGGCGTTAGATCGATCGAAATCGATCTCCAAACGTGGGTGATTGGACTGTATTATACCCTATTTTCGAACAGGTTTTTACCGAACTTTGGTTCGATTTTCTGGGCGATACAAAGCATCAAAAATCAAAGTGTTCGAAGAGTTATATAGTCATATAGATGGTCTTCATACCTGAGAAGATGGAACACGAAACGGTGGAGCATGCGGCACGGGAGTCGGGCGCGAAGTCGGGATCGGACAGCGTGGCTGCTGTTGCTCCTTCGTCCACGCGCTGCCTCCGCGGCTGTGCTCAGCCTGCCGTCGGCGACGTGCGGCAGCTCGCGCGCGTAGGGGAGGGCGCGCGTGGGTGTGCAGGCATGGAAAACTAGGGTTTCGAGGAGTTCTCTCTCTCGATATCTACATATATACGTTCAACTGCTCTGTTGAGTTCGACGACTTTAGTCTGCTGTTGAGCTCCCATGGGGGGCTCGAGCCTGTTGATGGGCTTGGGTCTTTGTATGGGCTTGCTGACCTCGGTTTGGTGGGGTTAGGATTTCCCCTCATCAAGTAGATACCTATATATATAATTATTAATACAAGCTACAAAAATGTAATATATATATATATATATATATATATATATATATATATTTATATATATATATATATATATATATATATATATATATATAATGTTATATACCTATATACATAAATACAAACATGAACAATAAATATTATGTATAATCGATATTTGAAATCTGATCATTAATTTTATATACCAAAAATTCACAAATAAAATACAATGACATTTTATATATAAATAAAAGCCTAATTTTTTTCACATACCATAAATACTTCTATATATATATGTATATATATACAAATCTATTTATATAAACTAGGAAATTCCCATAAATTCCAACATATTTGCTAAGAAAATTATTTACTATATTATCAATGAAATATTATTTCTAATAACAAGCACAAATAATATGTTTATATATATAACAATTGTCCCTAAAGTTGTCTCCAAAATTACCAAGGTAAAATACCAACGCAATATATGTCTACTCTAACATCTTTGGTCACAATACCCGACTACATGGACGGGCCTTGGTTTGGGTCAAGTCCGAGCAAGTTTTGACACTATCGGGTTTCCTGAAAGTCATAACATTAATAAATAACTAATTAAATTATTTATAGAGATTAACTCCCAACTTGGCCTGGTTTTCTGAGTTAGGACATCCCTATGGCTCGGTCTTTCCTACCGGGACTAATACACTAGCCAAAGCACGCCATGGTACTATCCGTGCCACGATTTCTAGTCACCGTGTACTCCAAAACTCCATCATGGCTAAAATTATCTACTGTAATAATTAACTAAATAAATATTTGTAAAATTTTAAAAATCACCATTAATTCAAATAAATAAATAAAAATATATTATAAAATTTTTGGGAAGAGGGGTTATATTAAGAGTATCAAACCTATTGCAGTATCAGCTACTATTTCAAACTGGGATAAGAGTACCCTGTACTGGTACAACCTCGAACAAGGAATTCAGGTGACTATACAGTAGGCTCTTGAGTCTAGAGATATGTTTCAAGGATTAGAGCTTGATAACAGCCTAGGAATATGTGAACAGTACGTGCTAAGGTTAGTCCAACTTCGAACTTTTGTTTAGTCCTTATTAGTCTGGATCCCGTCCACACTACTTGGATCTCCACTAATGAGCATATGTTCAGACTTGAGTTCTAAGAACAGACCTATTTTACTCAGTATTTCTTCTAAGTAGCCTGTAGTTAAGACACCCTCGAACTTAATATTTTATTCAGTTAATAGGAAGGTAAGGATCGGTTGTTAGTAGAATTTAATCTTCCATTCCAATAACAATAGCACCAAACCGGGTTTCAGTCCAACTGGACAGGGGTCAGTCCCTGAGAGCACCCAAATACACCATTTATTATTGGTTCCCCTTATTAAGTTCAGTCCAAAATTGGTTGGAACTCAATACCTATAATCGAATTCCATTTGTTGTAGGAAACCTAACCCTGAAACCCAATATAACTGATGATCATGGGAACAAGTTAGGACAGAGTGAAGGGAAGTTTAATCTAGGTATAGGAGGTACATTGGAAATAATTGACAGAGGAACCTTCAACCTAAGGTATTAAAGGGTAATGACATCAATAAGGAGGTATCCAAATCATAGACCCATGTACAGGAAATAGAGGGTTGGTACTTGTATAGGCTGTGGTAGGTAGCTAAGTGTGTAAAGGGTAACTTACGAGGCAAAAAAGAATTTATAGATAGAATTGTCCTTACTTCCATATCGCATATGTTAACACAAGAAATGCTAAAAACAGGTTACTTGGACTCCAACTCAGCACTTGATCAGTACTCCCAGCTCGGGACGACGGGCAAGTACATATACTGATTGTTACCATTTCCGATAGTTTTTTTTACATGTTATACATATGTCTTGCTGCTTGTTGACACGATCGTCACACGGGATAGTATCATGGATTTATTTTACATTTAGACTGCCTTTTACCTGCTTACTTCACTTGCGATTGATTCTATGAGTACTAGTTGGACAGGGAAATATTTTAGTAGATGTGTGAACTACCCAATCAAGCCCCAAAATGTCTATTCTCGCCTGATAGCAGCAGCACACGACACGTACAGGGTGCCGGATTTACCCCTTAGCCGTTCACACGTCGAACCAGATATTTCAACACACGTAGATAGTTTTATTCCAGTCATTCCATCTTACTTTGCCACTTACTATGTTACCATGATCTACTTATTTGTTTTCTAGTAGATAGTTCTCATTGATAGAGTTTATATGTCTTTTTCCGTTGTACCATGATGCTAGTTATTTCCTAGTTTCATTCTCATATGTTACATACATGTTTATGATTCTGTTGAGACTCGGATAATGGTCATATGTGTACTTGTTCCATTCCTGACAGAAAAAACTAACATTTTAGGTGATGAGTTAGAGGAGTTCTGTACTAATTTTTATGAGCAGACTGAAGACCCCGATTTGAGCATGCAGGAGGACTTGGATGCGGGACTACCCTCCGCATGAGACTTTTTGCTAGACATTATGCCATAGAGCATTAGTTGCTTACAGAAACTCTTTTCTTTATTGTACTATATTTTATTTGTGGATTATGATAGTGGAGTAGTGGACATCCTTTTTAGTACACTTTAGTTATCTTGAGACTATTTTATCTACCATATTTTGGGTCTCTTCATATTGTGATCTCTTCAGTTATTAGTTTGTTTCTCTCATCATGGTCATTATTTAAATAATTTATTGCTGTGGACTGATCTGCGAATTTGATCTTTTATGGAAATCTATAAACTGCGTGGTTGTATTTGATAAATTATGGAGATGACTAGACAGCGTTCTATCGCCGATAATGCGACGTGGCTGGACGTACCCACGGCTCATGCCCAAATATTGGGTGCGGGTCGTGACACATTTTTATGGTGGTCCATGCAGGTCCGTTTTCGCAAAAACAACGAAACTCGTGGTAGTACTCAACTTAGATGTACTACTACAGGCCTGCGAGTAGGAGTAGACTTTAAGGACCATCTCCATATGTTTAAAATCGTTATTGAATTCCACATTTGATCTCAATTATTCCTTTGAACTGCATTATGTTTGAATCTTTATACCAACTTACGATTTTACTTTTGTGACAGTCAGATGGATTCTCAAGGCAGGAACCCCGCTCACTTGAACACCCCAGTAAATGTCGACTGGTCTTCCACGAATGGGACCCCACCGACCCACGGAGGCCGCGTCACCTACCTAGGCGAGACGTCCCAGCCGCAGACTTCGAGATTTTGCCGTAATGACATTCCACCACCTCCCCAGTTCCCACCGACGACCCCCGCCACCAGCACAGTTTCCTCTACCAGTATCCTTCCATCAGCCAGCACCCCTTCAGCATCCAGCACCAGTTCTACCTCCAGCACCTGCTGTTTCACTTAACAAAATGCCCTTAAGGCTTTTGAAAGAAAACGAGAAAAAGTGTACAAAAGTACAAGTAGATTCTGGAGAGTATTGCTATATAAGTCTGATCTGAGAGCGATCACTTTGTTCCTTGGACCATACGATGATGATGAAGAAAACTGTTTGAAAATAAACAATTGGAAGAACTAAGTCACCATAAAGTTATCGACACAATTGGCACTGATGGCACAGTCGAATGCTTTTCTGCTTTACTTCACTCTGTTCTTGATGAAAAGTTGAAGAGAAATACTCTGGAAAATCACTTTGCTCTGAAAGTATCTGGTCTCCAAAAATCTTGTACCTTCTTCTTTAAAAAAGAGGTCTTTATATAGGCCTGTCTTCTGTACGTAAAAAACACCAATATTGGGTCTCTACGCAGGCTATTAGAATAATTATCACCCACGAACAGAAATTAGCCTCTACGCATGTTGACACATGTCCCATAATCCAATAAAATAAGGAGAGCACGTACACACGTTCTTCGAGAAGTGTGGCATGAAGGCCACGTCAGAAAACTACATTTCCATATAATCAGGACAAACTGTGCGTAAAAGATGTTGTTAGACATATCCGAGCGTAAAATAGCTCAAAGTAAGCTTCCTGTATAAAGTGGCTAAAAATAGCCTTGAGCGTAAAGACTCAAATAAACTCTACGTGTGCAAAAAGAGTAGCTGAGATAGCCTTAAGCGTAAAAGCTCTAATAACTCTTATACGTAAAGTGGAAGCGGTTCTTCAAGAGTAAAGCAGCTCATTGGCACGCTAAACAACAAAACGTCTTGGCTTCTGTGCAATCATTTATCAGAAAATCAATCTGTCAGAACAGTATCTTCTTGCATTTAATGCAGCATGGACAGCTCATTCCTTGCGTAGAAAGTGAAACTGTTCTCTGCGTAAAGTTTGATTTTAAGGCTTGCGTAGAGTTTTGAGTTTGACCCAGTTTGACCTTTGCGTAAAGTCTAATCTGGAACTGTCTTTGCGTAAATATCTCAACTTCTTTGACTTGGTCTTTGAAATTTATTTACGCTTCTACAAGACCCCCTTCAAAGTTTTCAAATTTTCTAAATATTTGAAATACTTTGAACATAAGCATAAAGTTTGGGATATCCAACAGTCATAAGCAAAATTTTAGGGATACCCAACATTCACTTCGAGAATTTGAATCAACCCTTGAATTTTCTATAAATAGGACTTCTGTTGAAGAGAGAGAACTTTACTCATCTCTTTTATTCTCTTCTTTATTCATCCTCCAAATCCTTACGAGCGAATGGCATCCAAGAGCAAGGCCGCCGCCTCAGCCAAGGGCAAGAAAGTTGCCTTTTCGTCGACGGCTAGATCATTTGAAGAAGTTCACGCTGCTGCAACATCGTTCGGGAAGAGCGTCGAAAAAACCGCAATGACCAACCCAACGTGGCTCCGGCCATGATAGGTAGAAACCCTATCGATTTGTGGAAGAAGATAACCCAAGACCAACCCTTAATCATACGCCCACGTTATATGTGCCAGCGCAAAAAAATGAACAAAACACGCTCATGTTATATGTGCCCGCATAGATTTTGAAATCAAAAATACGCTCACGTTATACGTGCCAGCGTAAAAACTGAAAATACGCCCACGTTATATGTGCTAGCGTAAAAACTAGAAATACGCCCACGTTATATGTGCGAGCGCAAAATTGAAAAATATACGAGTCAAAAAGACTATATTTTTTACATGTAAAACTTTACTCTTTTGATCAGAAGCGTAAAATCAAATTACGCTCACATTATATGTGCGAGCATAAAGCTGAAAATACATAAGTCAAAAGACTACATTTTTCACACGTAAAACTTTATTCTCTTGAACAGAAAAAAGTACGCGTAAAAATTCATTTTTTAGACCGCGTAAAAATTTATTTTTAGAGAAATGCATAAAACAAATTCTCCTTTAAAAACAGAGAAATTTTTACGCGTAATAACTTCAAAACCCATGTATAGTCATTTGCGCAGAGCTTGAATTTGCATAGAGTTCATACTGAGATTTTTTTACTAACTGATTTTTCTTGTTAAACTTCTTTTGCAGTGGACTTGGGGGCTCATCCTCTCTCTGAGGTATTTGGCTCACCAGAGGTAATCTGGGGTCAAATTTTCTGGAAAATTTATCTCAGATCAATTTTTCTCAAACCGACAAGCAGTATTCCCAGGAAAGACATCAATTGATAGCTGCTCAAGGAGATAGAATGTTGATGTCTCTGATGATCGGAGAACTATTGACATCACTGGATGGCCAGCATTATCTGAAGCCTGCATTCATGTTCGGGATGCAATTGACTTCAAATCTCAGACAAACCTCAAGAAGGAGTCTTGGGTGTTTAAATTTGGGGAAAGGGCGATGTATCTCCCAACAATGCCAAGAGATTATCCCCTTTCTTCTTTTGTTCATGCTACTCATCCGAGACGGATGATCTGGAATCTGACTCCCAACAGTCATGGAAGATCGGGGAGAATCATATTCAAGAGAGATGAAAACTAGATGGGCTATCACTCGAGTACTCCCAGTGGTAGTGTCGTTCCTTTCTCAGGCTGATTGCCTGGATTTACACCAAGTGAGGGCTCATCTCTGATCCAACCAGTACAGATACCGAAGTTTATAAACAAGTTTATGAACGCCTCAGTACTATATCCCCAGGTCAACCATAGGCTTCCAGGGTGGATGACTCCTCACAATAAAAACTAGGTTTAACTTAGTTCTTGGATCATAAAGAACTTTGAAGCAGAACTAAAAGTCATTAGATTGTTTGAAGCGGTAGCCTCCACAAGTCAAGGCATACCTATAAACAATAATCTGTTCTTAGCTCTGATGGAGTTGTATATCAGCTCGACAGAAACTTTTGCAACCCCAATAGGCGAAATCGGTTTTGCACTTCATGAGATGCAATTCATCTCCAAGCTACCAATGGGGGAAGTTCCATATGAAGAGTACGTTCCCTCCAACCGAAAACTAGCAGAAATTAGCAAGAAAAACCTCGCTTAGTCGAGGTATACCAAAAGCTGATGTGCCACTATTTGATCTACCACTATGTATGAAAGTGGATCAAATTTGGCATACATCAATAAATGGACAACATATCTATTCTACCATAAGAATAGAATATCCAAGGAGGATAAGGAGAGATTCCAGGATAACAAGGCTCAAACCATCAACCCTAGTTCAAAAATTTCGGCCGATTTGATAAACAATTGGATGATCACATATAAGTCCCCGGACAAGTATTTGACCATCAAGGCTGGAGAATTCCCTGCGGGGACTAAACAATGAGCTTTTTGAAGCATGGCAGTCAAAAGCTTTCAAATGAAGCCTTGCTGGCGGGTTTTTTTCCCTGTGGCTATGAAGATGGGTCATACCAGGGACTGGTACAGTCGACAGAATTTATCAAAACGTACTATGGCCAGCAGTATTTGGTATTCAAGGCCAGACTCAGCCTATTACCGGCAATGGTGTGTCGAATAAATGCAGATTTGCGAGCATTTGGTGAAGAACTGATCAATAATGCTCCTTACCGTAAAGATTTCCCTAGGATGGAGATGCCTATACTTATTTAATGGGTTGGTTACTGCATCACAACTGCAGCTTATTGCCACCAGGCCCTGAAAATGATGCGGAGGTATTCCTCCAGAAGTTTAGTAAAGCCACGTGGAATGCGACTTCCATGACGGATACCCAGGCAGTACAGAATTTCTCCCATGGGTGGAATTTTTCTGCACATGACCACCAGTCCAGTCGACTGTTTCGGTGTACAATTTGACGACGTAGGTCGAGAGAGGACTGAGATAACTGCACCAGTCTGTAACTGGCTAATATGCATCAGACCCTCACATCTGATGATAGAATTGAAGATAACTGCATTTTCGAACCGTATCTACCCAGTCGGTTCGCTCGTCAGTTCGGGTATGACCAGCTTCACGTTGGTAATCCTCCACCACTTTCAACAATTATGGAAAATTAATTGATGGAGCGAGGGCATGCATGGCGGTATTTCAGCGCTGGATGCACCCGTGTTAAATTTCATGTGTCAACTGCCACGAGCACAACTGAGCTACGAATGCTTTATTCGTATGCATATTTTTATGTCTCCATTCGTTCCTTCGCCAAAGACTACAACATGAAAGGAAGTCTTCGGTGGGAAAAGGAAGGAGACGCCGAAGGACCAGTTATGGTGCCTTCGGACATACCTGATGATGCTGTCCCAGATGAATATCTGGAAACGATCCCTACGGGAGTTGGGAAGACAGCTGCAGAGCTATTACTATTACTGTAACTCGAAATGGAAATCAGATACAGCTGTTACTCTTCGGGAGAAGAAGAAGAAGATTACTGTTAAGGGCCTTCCAAATAGAGAGTCGCTCCTCCAGAAAGCGAAAATCCTGTTGAGGAGACTCAAATATTACATCTTCTTCAGCTCAACCTGGAGAAGGTCTTCAGCACCCCAACCAGTAACAGCAACAGAAGTTACAGGAGTCCTATCTCCCGGACGTCTTAGTAATTCTTTGCATCTAACATCGCCAAAAGGTGAAAGCTGTTGAGGGCACTGCCACCACTCATGCTAGTGATCTGGAACCCATCCCCTCGGATGAACCGTCTCGAATTAGATGATGATGACTGGGATCTTGATTATGATGCACTCTTGTCGCATCCTGCACCTACTCTAGGTAAAGATCAATTACACAAAATTTATACAAAAATATGTATTATGGTTTTGCATATTGACTATTTTGTTTAATCTTTGCAGGTGTCATCACTGTGGCAAAGCCCGTTGCTCCTCCTCCTCCTCAAAAGTTCTGACGAGGTAGTAGAATCTGAAGAAAGAAGTTCTTCTTCAAAAGAAGATTCTCTTTCTAAGGAAGGTTCTCTATCTATAGAGATTCAACGAGAGCTTGCAGGAGAGGCATACCATGAATTGTCTTCTCTTGCCGAAGAAAGAGAAGAAGAACCAGCTGCAGAAGAAGAACCAGCTGTAGACGAAGAGCCAGCAAAACTCAGAGAATCCATTGCTGCTAAAGAACAAATAGCTGAGGTCGTAGATATAGCGGTAACATCAATTACTGCAGCTAGTCCAGACCAGATTCCTGAGATTGTTGTGTTCGAGTCTGAATTAAACATAGGAGGCAGCACCTCTGTAATACCATCCCCTACCACCGAAACTCATCCTCCGGAGATAACAGAAAAAGTTGCTGAAGATGTAGTCCCGGAACTCCCTAGAAATCAATTGGCTATGGTAGCGATAAACAGATATATCGTTAACTCAGCTTGCTACCACAGCGACAACAGCACCTGTCTCCGATTTTCAAGAAAAGAGATTGGCAGATATCGCTGATACACCAAGCTCCAATGCTGATATGAATCTTTTGGTAGAGATTCATACTGAAATTTTTTACAAAACTTTGGCAGCGTTGATAAAAATAGTTTTGAAGAAAGGCCTCACTTATGAGAGCTTGAAAAGTGCGATGCTACTACCATAGACAATATTGCAATGTTTAGTGATACTGAGAGGGAAGCATCTTTACAGAAGATAGTCCAGGGACTTGAAAAACCCATCAAAGAATATCTAAGGTTGTCAAGTGGTACTATAGAAAGCCTCGTCTAATCCGAGTATGATGCTCTCACTAATGAGTATACAACTCGAGAAACCATCTTCAAAGAATCTCTTCAAGATTATAGCAATAAGGTTGTCGTGGAAAGGACCTTCTTGAGAGAAAATAAACCCTTGTTGGAGCAGCATCAATAAGCCTATGACTCAATGAATATCAAAATTCATCAACAAAATGATAGAATTCGTGAAGTCGAAGAAGAGCTGGCTCGATTAAAGGAAGAGCAAAACCGGATGACGGCAGATAGAGATCATTATTTGAGGCAAAGCTCTATTTTGGAAGAACGAATCTTTGGTGCTGAATCTAACATTAAAATCCTTGAAGAAGGCAAAGACAAAATGATAGCTGCCTTCGCCGAATTCTCCTACCTTTGTACCGCGGAGGCTCAAAGATCGATAGCATACACAACTGTATCGAGCTCTCGCGAAAAGCGTCTGGCAGAACTACAGAAAATGATTGAAGATTTGTGTGCGCCGCCTTAGAAATTTTTGTACTCAATAAAGAATTTTTATCTTCTGTCATTTCCTTCATTTTGCTGATGTACTATTTCCAATCATAAAATAAATAAAATATTTTTTTTTATATTCTTCTCTTTTTTTATATGTATGAGATAGAAAACAATTATCAGAGGTAATATATGGACATGATAAGTCTTCAAATCTCAACAAAATAGATTATATCTATCTAGAGGTAATGTGGACATGATAGATAATAAATCTTATTTTCTTTTAGAGTATACAATACTATCAGAGGTAATATGAACATGATAGATCATAATAACTCAAAGAAAATAAATTAATATCTATTCAGAGGTAATATGAACATGATAGATAATAATAAAAAGAAGTAGATTTAATCTATTCAGAGGTAATGAGGACATGATAGATAATAAATCTTTTTCTTTCTAAAATCAGCTGGTAAGACAAAAAATAAAAAATTCTCTTTTAGGATAATAAATAATCAGCTTAACCAAACCTTGGTAGCTGGAAAATGAAGAAGAAATTCAAACGTAGTACTTCTTCAAGAATTTACCGTTAATTGGCATCATGAGTAAATCTCTGTTAGGTTTAGACAACCTATAAGCACCATTGGAAATAAGGTTTCGACTACATAAGGACCTTCCCAATTAGCTTGGAACTTGCGTTTACTCTTATGAGTCAGAACCATAGGTCTTCGGACAGCTAGAACTAGCTTCCCGACTTTAAATACCCTTTCTTTAACTTTGCGATTGAAAGCTCGAGATATGCGGGCTTGATACAGCTCATTGTACTATTGTGCTTGAAGACGCTTCTCATCCAAACCTTCAAGTTCTTGGAGTCTTGAGCGGTCATTATTCTCCGTAGTTAGCTCATTAGCAATGGCTATTCTAAGAGATGGTATCTGGATCTCCAGTGGAAGAACAGCTTCACATCCGTAAACAAATGAGAATGGTGTAAAACCAGTTAGAGTTCTGACTGTTGTTCGATAAGCCCATAAACATTCTCCAAGTTTTTCGTTCCAATCACGTTTATTAGAAGAGACGAACTTTTTGAGAAGTTTAATAATTGTTTTGTTGAAAGCTTCTGTTAAACCATTAGCAGCTGGGTTATAAGCTGTAGAAGATAAGTTTTGGATCCGATTCTTGTCACAAAATCAATAAAATGGCTGACTGGCAAATTGTGGTCCGTTATCATGGATTATCCTTCGGGGAACCCGAAACGATAAATGACATGATGTTTGATGAAGTTAACCACATTAGACATTTTTACTTCAATAAGAGGAACTGCTTCCGCCCATTTAGAAGAATAATCAGTTATAGCCAGGATAAACCGATGTCCTTTGACAGAAGGAGGATTAATTGGACCAATAATATCTATATCCCAAGCTTCGAAAGGCCAAGAAGCTGCAGTAGGATATAGAAATTCAGAGGGTTGATGAATAAAATCAGTATGAATCTGGCATGCTTTACACTGTCTGGCATAATCTACAGCGTCTGCTATCATAGAAGGCCAATAATAACCCATTCTTCGAATACAGTCCTGTAACTTTGGACCTGGTTGATGTGCACCACAAACTCCATCATAAGCTTTACGAAGTGTTTTCTTAGCTTCGCTTTCCGAGAGACAACGCAGTAAAAGTCCGTCATAAGAACGACGATACAACATGTGCATAGAAGTATCATAGTAAAATCGAAATGATTGTCTTTTGATTGATGCAGCTTCCTTTGGATCTTCAGGTAAAATTCCATAAATCGCATAATCAATAAATGGACTTCTCCAATCCTTTTGATGAGAATTTGATTCGGTAGCATAACTCTGTTCGATATACAAATTATTCTTGACACAGAATAGGTCTCGATCCAACAAAGTGATGGTATTTTGTCTTCTGATTGGAACTGCTATGTCTACAGCTAGACTAGCGAAAGCGTCAGCTTTTAAATTTTGAAAATACAGTACGAATTCAATAAAGAACCCTTTGAATGAAAAAGCCAGTTCGATTACCACTTGATGATAGGGAATGAGGTCAGGATTTCTGACTCCATATGTCCCTCTGACCTGATTAACAATCAGCAGAAAATCTCCATATGCTTCCAAGAACTCAATATCCAATTATTTTGCTACTTGAAGACCAATTAGCATAGCTTATATTCTGCCACATTATTGGAACATGGTTCATTGAGGGAATAAGCACGGTATATAACCATTTTATCAGGAGAGACCAAGACAATGCCTACTCCAGAGACAATATTGCCTTTAGGTCCAACTCGTGATGCTCCATCAAAGTATAGTTGCCAAATATCATCCCTTAAAGTCATGTTACAATCTATGACTTCATCTGGAATGTCGTCATATAGCTTAGAAGTTTCAGGTATAGGATGAGCTGCCAAGAAATCAGCTAACGCTTGACCCTTCACCGATTTTTGAGGTATGTAGACCATATCATAAGGAGTAAGCAACATTACCCAAGTAGCTAACCGGGAGTTAAGAATACTCGGATTTTTTATTAATACCCGAATAGGATTTATTCTGGATATAACATGAATAGTCTGTCCCGATACATATTGTCGCGTCTTTTGAATGACAAAAACCCAGGCTAGATATTCTTTTTCCACAAAAGTATACCTGTGTTCAGCCCCAACCATCATTTGACTGAGATAATAAATTACCTGTTCATGACCCTTATCACTTTTCTGTGCAAGAAGAGCACCAAAAGAATGATCTAATGCTCGAACATACAGCAAAAATGGTCCTCCCACTACTGGGGTACTAAAACAGGTGGATTTGTAAGGTATTGCTTGATGTCATTGAATGCTTTTTGACATACTTCATCATAAACAAATGACACACTCTTCTTCAGCAAACGAGAGAAAGGTTAACATCTCCCAGAAAGATTTGATATAAATCTTCTGATATAAGCAATGTGACCCTGAAAGCCACGAAGTTCTTTCAAATTATGTGGAGGACGCATTTCAAGAATTGCTTTGACTATATCAGGATCAACATGGATACCTTGAAAAGTGATAAGAAATCCCAAAAATTTGCTACTGGAAACCCCTAAGAAAGACTTAGTAGGGTTCATTTTTAGTTGATGTCGACGCATCAACTCGAATACTGTCTTCAAGTCTTGAATGTGATCATCTTTTGATCGACTTTTGACGGCGATATCATCTACATAACATTCAACTATTTTTCGTAGATGTTCTTGAAAGATGTTGCTCATAGCCCGTTGATATGTAGCGCCGGCATTTTTCAGACCAAAAGGCATAACCGTATAGCAATAAACTCCAAGGGGTGTACGGAAAGCGGTATGCTTTTCATCTCCTGGATGCATCTTAATTTTGTTGTATCCTGAGAATCCGTCCATGAAGGACATACGTTCAAAACCACATGTATTATCTATCATGACATCAGTGATCGGAAGTAGAAATTCGTATTTTGGACAAGCTGCATTGAGATCTCGAAAATCTATGCAAACTCGAACTTTTCCATTCTTCTTCATGACAGGAACAATATTGGCAACCCAATCTGAGTGTTGTTCTTCACGGACAAAGCCACATGTAATTAGCTTTTTAACTTCTACTTCAATTGCATCCATCATGTCTGATCGAAAATGTTGCTGCTGTTGTTTTACAGGTTTGGCATTAGGAAGAATATTAAGTTTATGAGTAGCTACTTTTAGGATCTAAACCTGGCATATCCTCATAGCTCCATGCAAAGATATCAATATATTCTTTTATCAGCTTTATAAAATCTTCTTTTCATCTTCAGAAAGGTTTTTGCTGATAAATATTGGCTTTGACGTAGTCTCGTCTCCAACATCAATCTGGTGATTTTATCTTCTGTGGGTGGCTGTCGCTGCTCAAACCGAAGCTCCCACTGAGTATCCATTTGTTGTGCCCAAGGGTCATTTTCAAATAGTTCAGACTCATCATCGGTTTGAACCATATTAACTGAAAAGACATGTTCAGATTCAACATACTGGACTCCTTCCGAATCTGAGTATTGTGAAGAACTAGAAGAAAATTCTTCTTCCATGTCTTCCTTAAACATGTGGGATGTATCGTAGCCCAAACCATGACGGGTTCGTTGATAAAACGGATCACCACATAATGGTAATCGTCTACCTTTGCCCTGATTGAGATGTGACATGGTTTTCATGTCATATCCCATATTTTGGATAATCTTACGGGACTGTTGACTATATCTGTCAATTCTGATTTTTCCTTTATCTTTTTCTTCGAGATTATCTATCTGGATAACAGGAATATTTCTAGCCAAACCAAACACAATTGGACGCTTATTTTTCTTAGTAGACGGGATCACAAAATAATATCCTTCGTAACGTCTATAAATTACACAAGCTTGTGATGATGAGGCAACAGGTAGTAAATAAGGAGAAGATGTTAGGAACCTTTGAGCATAGGGTCCAACATCGACATGAGGAGGAAAAAATTCTCTTTATGGTTAATATATAAAGTTTCCTCTGTATTTATGTCAGTTTTATGTTGATGACTTTGATTATCAACAGATAAAGTCATTCTTTCAATAAATTTGATAGCCATATACTCGAAAAGAAAATCTTCATTAAAATGAGAAAATACAGATTGATCAATATTTACATCATTGACAGACTGATTTCTATGCCTTTTATTAATCATTAACGGACCATTATCCGTCTTTGGCGTAGACTTTCCCAGGTTGATAACTAGTGGCTCTGAATCAGTTGGACAAGAAATATGTCCTTTAACCTTGATCATGAGAGGCTGATCACTAGTGTTGGCTTGAACTCAATTTTTGACTGGAATTCTCACAGATTCATCAGACGTAGCTTGAGTTCTTCCTTCAAATTTAATCACCAAAGGTTCATCATTGACAGGTTGGGGTCAAATCCTACCTTTAATATTAATCTTCAAAGGTTGATCTTCTGAAGGTGATTGGTCTTCTGAGGGCGATTGATCTTCTGAAGGCGATCGATCTTCAGCCATATCGGATATTTCCTTCACATGCTCCTGTGTATAAAGTATTGAATCAGAGAAATAGGTTTCAACACCTTTAAAAGGATTGAGATCTGCAAATTCAGTCTTTACAGTCCCCTGAGAATCCACATATTTGAAGCATTGGTGGAGAGTTGAAGGTACAATGTTATGCTCATGTATCCATGGTCTTCCGAGAAGAATATTATAAGATACATCTGAATTGATAACATAGAAGGTTGCCATGGTTCGAAGATCACCTATTTGAATTTTCAGACGAATTTTCTCCAATGGTTTACTCCTTCCAGAATTAAAACCAACAATTGTCGTACTAGTGTAAGTCAACTCACTAGTAGGAATCCTTAATTGTCTTAGCATACTCTGAAGAATAATGCTAATGGAAGACCCAGGATCGATGTAGATGTAGTGTCCCATCCCGCTCAGTCAATCGGAGGAATCAAAATGCCGATGGCGTTCGGACTTAGCCTTGCAACGGCTGCTCGAAGACATCGCTCGGTCGAGGCGACCGCTCACTCAGGTGGGGTAGTTTCGGTGAACTTGCCTCATCTTTGCCTTCACATAATAAATCACATATTTTCAACTTGCACAAGTAGGCTTGATAATAAAAGAAACGAATCCACATAGCTAAAGGGAGTAATCCCAAAGGATCGAATTGAGTTAGAATATGGAAAGGTCCAACGGTCGGCTTAGAGTTGGTGCACGGCGTACTTTGAAAATGACACTCGATCCTTCGTCCCGTGGCATGGGAGAAGGAAAGTTGGTATTCGCCGCAAAGCTAAGAGTTAGAAAATTTATACGCGTCGTCCGCAGAAATGCTTCATAAAGCATTGCACGATCTCATCGCCCAAGGTGTAGCATAGCCTCTGCTCGCTCGACGGGTTAAGTTGTATTGCACCACTTGCGACATAAGTCTAGGCACCCCAAATAACTCGGTTGTTTAAGTCGATTGCGTGCACGGCACGTTCCCACGATGCAAGGCTTGACGCAAGCCTTTACTCGTCAAGTTGTTGCAAAAGTAAGTTAGGCAAGTTATGTTAAGCTATCAGGAGTAGTAGCAAGCACGATCCTACAAGTTCTATGGCTGGATGTATCCACATAGTCTTACAGTCTCAAGGCCCGTCATATAGAGTATGACTTGGGCGGGTGGTGTCGCATGAGCTTAAGGCACGATGCACGGAAGTGTTTAAGGCATAAACCACGGTTGATTCGAGGAGTTTTAGAGAAAGGACTATCAAATAGGCATTGAGTTGAATAAAATAATATGGTAACATGGAAAGAACACTCGTGGCTATAGGTCGGCGAGGCAGTCTAAGAAGAAAAGAAGTATGCTCGCGGCTACAGGTCGGCGAGGCCTCGCGGCTATAGGTCGGCGAGGCGGTCTCAGAAGAAAGAAGTAGCATGACTGTGTGAGACGTCAGTTTGAGTCGAGTCTTGCATGGTCATGGACAACTTGTCAACAAGGTGGGTCGTTTTCCTGTACGGCAACCCGGCGGCCACGGGACCGTTGCGGCCGTCGATTGGAAACGAGTAATTAGCTGTGCTTTGCACGGGTTAGCCGGAGACTTGCAGCGGGGCTAGCTACCTTGCGCTGAAAGGGCACCCGTCTAACAAAAGCTAGAGGAGTCCATGATGGCTCTGGGAGTTAGTGACCAAATCATATAGTTGAGTCGGCATGGCGGCAATCTGCGTGTGTGCTTTTGGATTGAGTTGAGTTGTTGCATGTGTGTACAGTTAGAATACAAATGTTTGGCTTAAGAATGGTTACAACGTAGGCGACGTGCTTCGGCACGAGATGTGGCGTCGAGTCTTGCGTTGTCGGCATATAAGTTGCATAAGTTGGTTGAGTTGTTTGAGTTTAAGTCGGAAAACCACCGCAAGGCAAAGTCGGTCGAGTGACACTTAGCCAGAAGTCTTGATTTGGGTCAGTTGGTGATCAAAGTAGGACAGGCTGCGAGGCGGCAAGGGCCGCGAGGCGGCAATATGAATGAGTCTTATTGATTTGCGAGGCACGGCCTCAACAAAGATTTGTAGCACGGTCACACGAAAATGGAGCCTCATCGCGTAGTTGCGTCTCTGATTATGGCCGTAAGGCAAACACGACTCGATAGGTTAACGAATTGTTTCAAGCACGGAATGGTCTGGAGACATAAAATAGGCCGAGGCGTCGGTCCTAAAACTGATCCTAAGGCAAGACTAGAAAGAAAATTGATAAGAGAGGACTATGTTGCACAAAGTAAATTAACGTGTTAGTTTCGTAAGGGTGAGCGAGGAGCTCATTCCACCAGTATAGTTGAGTACTGACACCCATATAGTTTACATATGCAGGCACAGGTAGAAGTTCGTGGCACGGAGCTCGCTTGGATGCGTCGAGGCACGGAGTTCCTTGGCGATTCGAAGTGCGCAGCCGCATGGAGAAAAGACTTATATAGGACATAATGTATGGACGTCGCCTTCCGAAGCATCCGCTGGCTCGAGACATGTATTGAGAGATAAGAGAGAGCTGAGTGACTTGTAATGTGAGATGAGTGAGCTTGAGATACTTGTAATCTTGGCCTTGTGCCCCAATATAACCGTTGTTTTAATATCAATAAAGAGCTTCTTTGAATAACTTGCGTCTATTCTAAATTTTTGCTGCTATGATTCAATGTCTCTGCATGGGACTTCTGTGCGACGACCCCGTCGCAGCCGCTGAAATCGACCGTTATGGAACCCGCCTTGCACGAGCGCAATCTAGGCTCGTGCGGCATCACGCCTTAGCGAGGAAGATCGCTCCTATGGGAGCGGGGCGTGACATAATGCTATCGGAGCACGGCTTTACGTCCTTGGACTATCGATTGAATTCTTTAACTCCGTTATTTCTACAAACTCTGAATGTTGATTCCGTATATTGATATCGTTGGTGCGCTCTCTTTCAAATGTCTCACGGGATGTCCTTATAATAAGTCTAACTATTTTGTAAAACATAGGAGAATAGTTTTTGCTAAAACAAAAAGATGGTTCGCGTAAGCACGGTTGGCTAAGTCGGGCTGGACATATACACCAAGGATTTACGTCGACCTTAGAAGAGTCGAGTGCGGGATTCGAATTGTTTCGGACAAGAATGAGTTGAACTCGATTGAGTAAATGTGGGATGACTGTCGATAGGGGTGCTATCGAGCGACGGTATCATCGATGCGATATAGATGAGCGTGCTTAGAATTAGAGGAATGGTTCGAACGAGATTCAAAGAAGTCGATTTTGATTCGAATGATAGTTTTGAGGATTTGTTGAATGACTTCATCCCTGAGTGGTGTATGCGATAGCCTCAGGGATGTCGATCGATCGATTGAGGATTCGGGGTGTCGATGAGTCTATCAGCAAGCGTCGCACATATACAAAGCCTTAGAGTGAGTGAGTTGTTGTATTGAAGATTGATAAGTTGATTCAAATAATCTAGGAATTGACGCACACGAAACGTGCACGGGATTGAGGATTACGCGAGTATGAACACGAAAATGATTGAGTAGATAAATCAAATTGAGGAAAAGTTAAGGTGTGCGAATGGATGAGTTGATCGAGAAAATTGATACGGATCGTATACGAAAAGTTAGCACAACAGGGAGATAGCGTGCATGAAAAGTTGAATTTTGAAGTTATGCAATGACTCTAAGGATTAGAATGGATGTCGTTCGACGATTGAGTTAGCAAGGGACGATGCAAATTGAGAAAATACATTGGTCGATGATTTACGGTAGACGGACGAATATACGTAATTTCGAATTTGAATAAATTGATCTTGTGAATGATTCAAGGGATAATGATCGAACTTGAATTGAATGTCGAGGAGATTATCCATTCGGGCGATAGCATCATTCGCACGACTCGAAATTGGTTGCAAAGGAAGATCGTCAGGTTACGCATATCGTCGATGGTATTGAGGCGTATCAGAGATCGATATGCGATAACTCGGGGGTACTCTGACTCAACAAATGACGATCGTACAAGTATTATTGTTCGGTTGGATGCAATACTTAGGATTTTGATTGAGATGAATGTTGGATGAAAATGATCGTGTCTCGATGGTTACGCGGATAACCACAACATCGACGATCTTCTCTTGCACGAGCGCAACTCCAGCCTCGCACATATGTCGCATCGGATTTGTGGCGATCGTTCTGCGTGAGCGCTGACATGGTGATTCATGTCGCGGGAATGATCAAACTCGAAAAATTAGGATGCGGCAACTTTGATTGTCTCGACTTGTCGGTTTGATGCAAAGGAAAATTCGAGGATGTTTAGACTTGCGATTGATGAATGAAATAAACTTGAGGATTGAGTAGATCCAATTCGCGCAGCGAGAATGAATTAGTCTAGACACAAAATAAGAGTTACGTCCCAATAATAATGATTATCTTGCAGGAGCGTGTATGGTGATTCGTGCCCACCGTAGATAATCTGACTCGCGTGAGATCGGGGCGCAACGTATTGTTAAGACAGACTACCTTGTGAATCGATTGCGTGAATTGGAATAGATGACTTAGGGAATGTGGAATATAAAATTTTGGTTAGCGATAATTTGTGTCATAGCGTGTTTGATTCGAGAAGGATTGATAGGCGGATTATGTTGAACGTGTTCGAAGAGATAGACTATGCGAAGATGGTTTGTTGAACGAGCAATATTGAGATATCGTGGAATTGGTTGAACATAAGTTGTTGTAGGATGGCTTTGCTAAACGACTCGGACCCCGTACGACGAATATTGGGATGTGCATAGGGAATCGATGCTTGATGTTTAAAAATCGGAGTGATGCGAGCTTGGGTAGAAAACCCCGTATTATCAACTTGGTTTGACCTTAGGATGGGGTCAGTATTGATATTATTGTTTGGGAACTATGATTCCAATACTGACGGAAAGACATAGCCTAGCGGTTAGGCAGACGTTCGAGTGCAGAGTGGTAGGATTGTGGAGGCACCACTCGCGGGTATCGGTTGACATACACGTATATCAAGGACGCCCGAATATGTGCACGATCCGACTCGAGTGGTGATAGGGGGATTCTCTATCACGAGGCTTGGTTGAAATGTATATATTTTGGAGACGCCTGAAATGTGTGCACGATCCAAACTAAGTGATACGTTGAATCAGGTGAGACTTGAGGAATGGAAAAGTATTGAGGATTTTGAGATCGTTAGTTTTGAAGAAAGGATTCAGGGTATCACGAGCGTGGCTCAGATTTGAGAAATGCATAGGAGAAATGTGTACGAGAAATGTAGGATGTTGAGTCGAGTGATAAGTCGATAAGTATACTCAGTTAGTTTCGAGGACGAAACTTTTTCTGAGTGGTGTATGATGTAGTACCCCGTCCCGCTCAGTCAATCGGAGGAATCAAAATGTCGACGACGTTCGGACTTAGCCGTGCAACGGCTGCTCGAAGACATCGTTCGGTCGAGGTGACCGCTCGCTCAGGTGGGGTAGTTTCGGTGAACTTGCCTCATCTTTTCCTTCACATAATAAATCGCATGTTTTCAACTTGGACAAGTAGGCTTGATAATAAAAGAGACGAATCCACATAGCTAAAGGGAGTAATACCGAAGGGTCGAATTGAGTTGGAATATGGAAAGGTCCAACAGTCGGCTTAGAGTTGGTACACGGCGTGCTTTGAAAATAACACTCGATCCTTCATCCCGTGGCTTGGGAGAAGAAAAGTTGGTATTCGCCGCAAAGCTAAGAGTTAGCCAAATTCATAGGCGTCGCCCGCACAAATGCTTCATAAAGCATGCACGATCTCATCGCCCAAGGTGTAGCATAGCCTCTGCCCGCCCGACGGGTTAAGTTGTATTGTACGACTTGCGGCATAAGTCTAGGTACCCCAAATAACTTGGTTGTTCAAGTCGATCGCGGTGCACGACATGTTCCTACGACGCAAGGCTTGACGCAGCCTTTACTCGTCAAGTTGTTGCAAAAGTAAGTTAGGCAAGTTACGTTAAGCTATCAGGAGTGGTAGCAAGTATGATCCTATGAGTTCTACGACTGGGTGTATCCACATAGTCTTACAGTCTCAAGGCCCATCATATAGAGTATGAATTGGGCGGTAGTGTCGCATGGGCTTAAGGCACGATGCACGGAAGTGTTTAAGGCATAAACCACGGTTGATTCGAGGAGTTTTAGAGAAAGGACTATCAAATAGGCATTGAGTTGAATAAAATAATATGGTAACATGGAAAGAACACTCGTGACTACAGGTCGGCGAGGCGGTCTAAGAAGAAAAGAAGTATGCTCGCGGCTACAGGTCGGCGAGGCCTCGCGGCTATAGGTCGGCGAGGCGGGTCTCAGAAGAAATAAGTAGCATGACTGTGTGAGACGTCAGTTTGAGTCGAGTCTTGCACGGTCATGGACAACTTGTCGACAAGGTGGGTCGTTTTCCTGTACGGCAACCCGGCGGCCACGGGACCGTTGCGGCCGTCGATTGGAAACGAGTAATTAGCTGTGCTTTGCACGGGTTAGCCGGAGACTTGCAGCGGGACTAGCTACCTTGCGCTGAAAGGGCACCCATCTAACAAAAGCTAGAGGAGTCCATGATGGCTCTGGGAGTTAGTGACCAAATCATATAGTTGAGTCGGCATGGCGGCAATCCGCATGTGTGCTTTTGGATTGAGTTGAGTTGTTGCATGTGTGTACAGTTAGAATACAAATGTTTGGGCTTACGAATAGTTACAACATAGGCGACGTGCTTCGGCACGAGATGTGGCGTCGAGTCTTGAGTTTTCGGCATATAAGTTGCATAAGTTGGTTGAGTTATTTGAGTTTAAGTCGAGAAACCGCCGCAAGGCAAAGTCGGTCAAGTGACACTTAGCCAGAAGTCTTGATTTGGGTCAGTTGGTGATCAAAGTAGCACGGGCTGCGAGGCGGCGATATGAATGAGTCTTATTGAGTTACGAGGCACGACCTCAACAAGGATTTGTAGCACGGTCACACGGAAGTGGAGCCTCATCGCGTAGTTGTGTCTCTGATTATGGCCGTAAGGCAAACATGACTCGATAGGTTAACGAATTATTTCAAGCACGGGATGGTCTGGAGACATAAAATAAGCTGAGGCGTCGGTCCTAAAACTGATCCTAAGGCAAGACTAGAAAGACAATTGATAAGAGGGGACTATGTTGCACAAAGTAAATTAACATGTTGGTTTCGTATGGGTGAGCGAGGAGCTCATTCCACCAGTACAGTTGAGTACTGACACCCACATAGTTTACAAGTGCAGGCACAGGTAGAAGCTCGTAGCGCGGAGCTCGCTTGGATGCGTCGAGGCACAGAGTTCCTTGGCGATTCGAAGCGCGTGGCCGCATGGAGTAAAGACTTATACAAGACATAATGTATGGACGTCGCCTTTTGAAGCATCCGTTGGCTCGAGACATGTATTGAGAGATGAGAGAGAGCTGAGTGACTTGTAATATGAGATGAGTGAGCTTGAGAGACTTATAATCTTGGCCTTGTGCCCCAATGTAACCGTTGTTTTAATATCAATAAAGAGATTCTTTGAATAACTTGAGTCTGTTCTAAATTTCCGCTGCTATGATTCAATGTCTCTGCATGGGACTTCTGTGCGACGACCCCGTCGCAGCCGCTGAAATCGGCCGTTATGGAACCCGCCTTGCACGAGCGCAATCTAGGCTCGTACGGCATCACGCCTTAGCGAGGACGATCGCTCCTTCGGGAGCAGGACATGACAGTAAATCCTGTCAATCTCGGTAGAATCAATATACCCTGTGTAACACAGAGGTCTATCATGTCGATTATACTTCAACAGCATATCCTCTTGTGTGAAAGTAATGTTAGGAATTGATTCCATCAAACTGTAGCATTGGGGACACGACACCGGTGTATTGTCAGGACTTTTGAGCTGAACTAAGCATGAATCTGCTTGTAGCAAAGCTTCACTCAAAGCTTCTCGACTTTCTTTAGATAGACGAATTAACTCAAAGCTGGAAAGTCTAGCCGGAGTATTAGCTAATTGGGCTAGAATGTCAAACTTATAGGGTTTCATCAACCCTTAATTTGAACCAGATTTCAGCGGGACGTCGAAATGTACTGCCTTCTATTTTCCTTTTCCAACCACTGGAGGTTTAGAAGGTCTTACTTCGGCAGGAATAGAAGATGACTGAGTCGGTAGTGTTTCAGCGACGTCATCCGCTTCTTTGGAAGTTCCCCCATAATGTTTGTGGTAGTCTTTTCCAGACCTTGAACCAGCAAAAGCCTCTTCTTCAGACCCAGGAGAATGAAGTACCATATTACAGGATTTAGCCTTCTTTCCCTTAGTCTTTGTCTTATGGGAATTTTTATGAGGGACCTCAAATCCCAATTCGAAGGAGGATTTCGGACCTTGAATTTGCAAAGGGACTTGCATACCTTTACAAATGTTCAAGCCTTCCGCTTTTTGAAAGTCATAGCCCATCTTTTTTATGAGATGGACCGATTGTTGACTGTACATGTGAATGGATAGTGGACTTTCAACAGACATTCCAACAGATAAAGAAGGAACGGGGCCCCCTGTAGTCGCAAGGGTAGAAACTTTCGGTGCAGGAGGTAAGATCCCAACCGGAGCTTTCTCATAGGCAGCAAAAACTTGTTGAGCCCTTGTCACCTTCAGTTTTTGTTATACGTATTTCGGTATACATGTACGTATCTCGGACCCGTATTTCGGCTTGTCCGGCTGGCTAGTCTTGGATTTTTGCATTAGCATGGGTTAGTTGGCATTTTATGGCTCGTATGGTCTATTCTGGCTTGGGCATGCATCGGGTTCGGTTGGGTTCGGCTGGTTTGGCTTGGTTTGGGTTAGTATGCAAACCCCTACCTACCACCATCCCTCATTTATTAACCCAACAACCCTTCTCTCTCTTCATTTATTTCTCATTACTACTCTTCTTCTTCTTCTTCATTTCTCCACCGACCACCCCAGTAGGCAAGTGCAACCTGCTTTCACTTGAGAACCCATTTTGATGGTTCCAACGGCTTCTTAGCATGATTATTAACTACTTTAGAACTCGAAGATTTTCATTTTGGTGCATGGATTTTTGTAGATCTAGATTTTTAGTATTTTTGATCCTCATGGTTTTGATCTTCTAAACTTGGCTGTTTTCAAAAATAGAGAGTTCCATGTGGTGGGAGTTTCAATTTTACATAAGTTCGGCTTTTGAATGGCTGGACTTCATCAAGTCTTGGCCGAGATGGGGATTCTTGAGTTTTTCAGTCTATGGCTGCTTGTCTCGGCCTTGGGGGAGAAGACGAGCCCTTTACGCACACGTTCATACGTGCTCGCGTAGTGACTTTTCTTTACGCCTACGTTTTACGTGCCAGCATAGTATTTTTCCTCCTTTACGTACACGTTTTTACGTACCTGCGTAGTGTTTCCTTTTTTACGTACACACATTGCGTGCCAGCGTAACCCGTTCTACGTCGAGCTCATTCGAGCTCTACGTAAGGGGCTACTCCCGTTCGCGTAGAGTCTCGCTCAGACTCTCGCGTGCGTAGAGTCTCGCTCAGACGCTCGCGTGCGTAGAGTCCCGCTCGAGTGCTTGCTCGCATAGAGGGCTGCTCGCGTAGGGTGATTGCTCGCGTAGAGGGGTCCTTCCTCGGTCTTGCTTGCGTAAAGCCATTTTTATGCTCGGGGCCCCTAGCCTAGCGTAGTTTCTCTCGCGTAGAGGCTTTGAGCCCCTATGCGCACCCATTTTCTTTATTTCTTGTACCTCTTGTCATGAGCTTGATAACCACGAATTGATTAATGTGACTGGACTAATAATTGTACATGGCATGGTATGGCAAGTAACTGAATGACATGGCATGACATGACTAGTAAGCATGATGGAAACTATTGAATGTTGTTGCGATGGCTAGGATGACATGACAAAAATGAATGGCCTGGACACCGTGGACGATTGTGTTTGTACAAATGAACCAGTATTGTTTCACATCATGTCAAGGGCAGGGACCCCTGAGTACCACGGTCAGGGGTACCTACTGATATTGACTAAGGCTAATAACTAGAATAATCCAGTAGTCATGAAGAGATTTTCCAGCTACAGCCAATTCCGTTATCTGGGTGCCCCATCCTGGGATTTGTAGCCTGCCATCGAGTAGGGCACATTTCCAGCACACTGTCATGTGTTGCACCCTTCAAGCTACTTAAGGGTACATGTATTTCCTGGACGATGTACCCACATGAATTCAACCCTTAATTACGTCCGGATAACCTGGAGGGTCTGCAGGGCTTGTGGCTGTCGAATAATCTTAGTGCATCTTACTAGTAACTAGGCCTGTGATAACCCTAGTTAGTTAATGTATTAAGCCGTACTCATTACTTGGCCGTGATTGATTGGATGGAGTCTAACCCAATCTAGTCTTGTCCTGATCCTGTACAAGATTGTTACATGACCTGATTGCTTATACTTTTACTTTATCGATAAATAGTGGAAAACCAAGTTCCGTTCAGACGAAGGATTACAACCCCAGTCCATGTTTGGTTTAAGGGTTGTAACTTGGTTATCTGAATAGTCACATGGTTATCTCATCGTATATCATCATGATTTTCAATATTTCCAGTCATTTATTATATAATTATGTTCTTGTGCTAATTGCTGGTTTTGGTTCTTAAGTGAAGCCTCTTTTGTGGCACTTGCTCTTTCTGGGATCTGACCCAGCTGGTTTTGTATGGCCAAATATCGGAGCAGCTCCAGAGGATCTCCTTATCTTTCAGCCAGATGGTGTAAAACCCCTATTTTTTTAATTATTTTTTTATTTTTTTGATTGGACTTAAAATGAATTTATACAATTTATGATTTTATTTATATTCTTTTTTGATGACCCGGTTTGGCCAATTCAGTCCGAACAGGGCCTGAACAAAATTTAAGCCCATATGAGCATGTGGGGTGACCAAGATGGCCATGTAAGAATATTTCATGTGTGTACAAATATTTTTAAATAATTTTGAGACTTGTTGAATAATTTATTGACTTTTGGTACAAAATTTATATTTTATTAATAAAATAATATTTTACAAGATGGTATAATTTTCTGGACCCACACATGGGTGAGCGGTAAAGTTCACCCATTGGGACGATTATTATTATTTTATTATAATTTTAGTTATTTCATGGAGATTAAAATATGTTCATTCTATTTAGATATTATTATTATTATTATTATTATTATTGAGATTGATTTATTGTAAGATGAATTTATATATATATATATATATGTAGATATATTTAAATATATTTGGATATGTGATATTTAAAGTGTTATTTGTATTTAAATAATTTTTGGATATATATGGTTATATATATAAAAGATTTGATTTGAAATGAAAAAAAAAAGAATAAGGAAAAGGAATAAGAAAAGAAAAAGGAAAAGAAAAAGAAAAAGGAAAAAGAAAAAGAAAAAGAAAAGAAATATATAAACAAGTCCACCCACTCATAAAAGGGGCGGGCCCCACCTTTCCATGGTTGCTGTACAAGCAACAAACCGAGCAAAACTTTCCAACCCGTGGGATTGGATTGGTATTAGTATAAATAGTAGTATTAGGATTTTTCGTTCCACTTGTAATGTATATAACTTCCTCCATAGACCTCAAAACCCTAATCTTCCAAAACGAAAATTTTAGCAGAACATACCCTCTTCGCCTACAAGTTCGTTTCACCAGCAACGGAGTTGTGTGCACGACGAACGGAGCATCGTAAGTCAGCCCCGCGTCATCCACGGAGCAGTTTTTCCACTCAAGGTACCCTACTTCCCGATGACGTAACTTTTTACTCGTAGCACCGATTTTCGATCCGTAAAATGTTTTTGAAAGTAGACTTGACCCTATTCGAGAACCCCTAGGTGGATTTTGACATGGCCATCCAACTTTCTCGAAAAATCGAGACGGAGTTGGAGAAAAACCACTTTTCTGAATATTAAAAACTGTAGTAAAATACCAACTTGTCGGCCAATTTTCGTTCTGTACATTAAGTTTTTGTAGAAATTAATTGAAGGCAGTCAAAGACAACCTAACCGAGATTGTAACGCACCTTTTGGATTCACTTTTCATCTAGTATGTAGAAAGTTACACGTTGTTGAAGTTTTTTGAAAAACTGTAAGTTCTGTTTTCGAAAATTAGAAAAATACTCCGATACGGCGTCCATCCCGACAAACCGGGCGACGTGGTCGTGCACTATATGCATCGAAAGGCGCGTATGGATGTTCTCGACGTGTGGGAACTGACGGAACCCGATTTTGTTGCATGTGCGCGATGAAATCAATGCGTATCCGTCGAGATACCCCGTATCGATACTTTGCAAATTAAGTCACAACTTTGTGCACACTCATCATATCACGATGAAACTTGCGCCATTGGACTCAAAATATTTTTCTGGTCCTGTGAGCCAAGTTTGGTCCGATTCTGAGACCGTTGATCGGAGCGCTATTTTGGCGGGCTCACAATCCCACTCAACGGGCGATTTTGTGCACAGCCCACCAGAATCCAAAATTGGACATACCGTTGGGTTCGTCTCATCAAAACAAATCCATAGACATATAGTTTGACGACTTTAGAGACCGTAGATATTGGCACGCATTTCGGTGCAAAGCAGGTCCAACGGTGGACATCGTTTTGACCCGAAATTACGATTTTACCGCTGTTCCAGAATTTAACTTTTGGACAGGCATTTCCTAGGCATATATTTTATTCCAAACTCGTTCGTGATGTTTGTTGCAGCATCCAGAGTCATCTGCGGGATTTGGCTTTTCTTGCTTTGTTATTTTGCCGGTTCGAGCTACTGGATTATTTCCTTTGCACATAACCTCAGGCAAGATACCTTGCCATTATACTGTTTATATTTAGTTTTGCATTTTATTACATATCACTGTTCAGTTATTTCTAGTTCTTACTGTTCTTGATTTACTGTCTGCTCAGTGATATATTAGATATACTTGTTATTATCCTTTGACTGCATATGAACTTAGAGTTAAGAGACTACCGTCTGTAGTGTATCGTATATACCTTGACACAGTTGTACCACGAGAATGTGTGAGATGAGTACATATAGAGGTTCTTGTGTGTGGGCTGATCCCCCATGCGCATGCGATAGGGTTAACTGCTAATAGAGACATGTTAGGAGACTTAGCAGTTAGTAGAGGTATGTGAGACATGGATGTGACTCTGTTAGGCATTGGGTGGGAAGAAAAGCTCCTTGACGTATGGGCCAAGTATGCACTTTCCTATTGCCGGTTATCTCCGCGGGAGATACGGTCCTGGATCCTGATACTGATTTACTGCTGGCCTCTGACATTTGATGAATGTTATGCTTTGAGGTCCCTGGTATCCTGATGGGCCATACCTGAGATTACTGTTACTGAGCCAGAGTGCCCATGCATTGGAGGTTTGTTCTTAACTGCATAAATACTGTAGTACGGTTAGATTACCTTATTGTCATCTTGTCAATTATTTCGGTTTGTGACATATTATATATTCAGTTTATTATGGCATGTTCTTTATGTATCTTGTTACGTCCCTCTGAGGACCTGGTTATCTCTCCAGGTGTGTACTTCTGTGATTTCGCAGGTGTTCTAGCTCTAGCCGTGATCATCGCTATTTCTTCGAGGATGATTGCATTTGGATCGTCTTCGCTTCGCTCGCCAAATTCATATCTTTTCTTATGTATTTTTTCTTTACTTGTTGGTAGTGGATTTGTCTCCGCCCAACATATTGTATCAAGACAATTCATTATCTTTATATGATGTCTTTTATTCATTTATTTTGCGTGGATGAGATTAGTTATGGTTTTACTGCATTTTACAGCTTATGTATTTATACGAGGCTTCCATATATTGGAGTATACTTCGTATGAATACAGCTGGCATGTCTACGTTTCTAGTCCTACGTATTTTGGGACTGGAACGTTACATGTTTTTGTGGTGGCCCATGCAGGTCGAGTTTGTCACTTCGGTTACGTTACTGTACCGATGTGAACCTGCAACATAGGATTAGAATTATAGGAATCTCATCCATACAGCTTGACCTGTTCTCTTGGCTTCAAATTCCGAACTCTCGTTCGACTTCCTTGAATTGCATCTTGCTTGATTCCTTCTACCGATGGTTCTTATTATCGTGCTTAGTGTCAATTAGGAAGATGACAACACCAGTATATGCTCATAGGTCAAACACATGGCTAGAATGGTTATATTGGCAATTGGAATACTTTTAAGACTCTAATTGAGTTAAAAAGGCTTTTTGTGTGAATTAATGATTAGTAATTTGTAAAGTAGGATATTGCCACGGAAAGTTTTAACCTTGAGATTTCTAAATAGTAAACACCAGAGGATTTATAGAATTTCATACTTGGTTTAAGAAATTGATTGATTTTCAAGATATGATATTTATGATTTATTGGATTATAGTTATACATCCTTGCACCTGTATAAAATTGATTTGATTTTCGAGTTATGATATTTATGAGTTTTGGGTGATAGATGTACATCTTTGAACAAATATAAAATTTATTTGATTTTCGAGTTTTGATGTTTATGATTATTGTATTATAGTTATACACCTTTGAACAGTTATAAATTTGGTTTGAAAATGATCTTAGCTTTTTTTTAAAAAATAGTCGTAGGAATTATTTAAATTTGCGTTGTACAACTTGCGATTTTCATGTTTAGTAAATTTTAAATTTTAAGTAGAAGTAATGATGGTGAATTTTGGTTTAAAATATTTGAAAGTTATGAAAACAATTTTTGAGAAATTTTTAATTTAAATGGTGTCCTATGATTGAGGATTACAAATCTATTTATATTTTTGGTAAAAAAAAAATTGACTGATAAGATTATTTGAAAATTTTGTTTAATGAGGGATTGCTAATATTAAAATTTTTGGGAGAATTAGAAGGAGGTGATGGAAAGTTATTTTGATTGATTAAAGGAAGTTACCATTTAAAAGTTATGATTTTGTTGGAGTAACTTAGCATGAATAGAAGTTATAATTTTTGAGATTGCTTTAAATATGCTAAAATTTTATTATGAGTTATTTGAAAATTTTAGAGTGTTAAATTTTTGATTGATTGTGAAATTTTTATGGATTCGTAAATTATGAACTCTTGAGTTGAATAGTTGAATTTAAACGTTAATTTTGGAAAAGGTTAGTAGTAACGTGATAAAATTTTGCTTGAGATTTATGAGTGTGATTTAAATTTTTATGATGAATTTGAACGGCTTGGAGAGAATACAAATTTTGGTGGTATATTTTTGAAAGTTTATTTTTGAAACTTTTGGAGGATACTTGAGTTAAATTTTAATAGTAGGCCAAGATAACCCTACTGAGTATTCCATACTAATTGCCATGTCACCCATGACCATGATAGTAGTATATACACAAGTGTTGTTGGTCATCTACCCAGCTATGTGACTGTATTTCCACCTCGGCTTACTCGACCTTCCTTTAATTCTAGATCTTTTAATTAGACCTTCTAACACATTTGCAAATTTGAATAATAATTTAATTGTTCCTCAACTGTATTCATTTATGATACTTTCTTCTCACTAGAACTGTGCCCCTAAATTATTATTTTTATGGATTCTTTAATTAATTTTATTTCATGCTTTAACTTGATCTTCTTTAGTTTTGTGCATTAATTATCACCTCGTGAACTACCACTTCCTATTTTAGATCTTTTGGCGTCCCTTACCGTGACTTGGATTTCGAGCACAACATTAGACTTTTCCTTCCAACAAATTTCATATATAAGACCTAGAAAAGCCCACCTTCCTGTAGACATATCATGTCCCACCAAAATCCATCTCCTTGTACTTTATTTCATGATATGACCTTATGGTCAAAACGGCCAAACTATAATCTTTACCATGATACCGATATATTTTTTGACCACATATAGGGATTCAATCTCGACTCAATTCTTTCGACCCGATATGTGATTTTGTTCTACTTAATTCCCTAAATGCTAACCTTGTGCTTTATCTTGATTGCTTGACCCATTGTCCCATGATACTATTAGTTTAACTCTTGTAAGTTGGGTAGAATATCTCATCACTTAACAAACCTTTTTTCTTGTGAACCACACTGGTAAGTTCACTTAGACTATAAAGGATCCTACCTTATCTAGTCTACCCAGCCATAGATGAAGAAACACTAGGACAACTGTATAGGCCCAAACTTCGGGCGAGCCTTGATTTTTTTAAAAAAAAGATCTGGGGCTATTTAAAATTTCCTTCATCAGTACCTCCCTTGCTCATATTTTGACTATCCCATGCTGCTAATGTAGCTTCAGTTTTACAAGCTTATTTCGTTATCAAGCTTGATCATGACATATTTTATTGGGTGCACCCACTAACATATTGTCTAACCAGAACCGGTGCATGATGGTCTGATCAACCTAATGCATTTTGGTTCACTTATCAAATATCATTCTACGTGGATGAAGACATAGTAAACTTGCCTTAGAGTCTCATCCGCGATAGTCTTGGCAATTCTCTTTTGAGTTATTTTCGCCGTCTATGAACCCCACAAATTCGTACTCAATATATAACACAGTCTTTGAAACCTTTGTTGTTCTTGTCTTTTACTTATTTTGGAAAGACAAGACACTGTACTTGCTAGATAGACTGAAGGTATCATCTTTGGTTGCCCAATCGGTTAATTATATATATGTAGATAGCCACCGACCGACTCATGTGGCTGTACACTCGCCTTTAACTACTCCTCATTCCTCAACCCTAGAATTGTTATCGTGCCCTCCCCATTTATTCCTGAGCACACGAGAATGATTCTAAATCGTTCACTTAAATCCAACTCTCAATCAAGACGATTAGTATCCAGTTTTCTCGAGGAACCACATCTCCCCAAAAGTTTAAATTATTCTCTTTGGTCTACTCAAATCCTTACTATTTTCTAAACTGGATTATCAAATTTTGTTACCTTCACTAGCAATCCTTATTTGAATTCCATAACCATGATATATTTTTGTATATATCGACCCCCCAAATTTTATAATGCATGGTTATGTTGAACGTCGTTTTATCGGCTCCTCCAAAATTTAATTGTATTTTGGTATTGACGAACTCTTCCTATCCCTCAATCCTATCTGCCCTACTAATCCTAAATTTCGAGGACGAAATTCTTGTAAGTTGGGTAGGATGTAAAACCCCTATTTTTTAATTATTTTTTTATTTTTTTGATTGGACTTAAAATGAATTTATACAATTTATGATTTTATTTATATTCTTTTTTGATGACCCGGTTTGGCCAATTCAGTCCGAACAGGGCCTGAACAAAATTTAAGCCCATGTGAGCATGTGGGGTGACCAAGATGGCCATGTAGGAATATTTCATGTGTGTACAAATATTTTTAAATAATTTTGAGACTTGTTGAATAATTTATTGACTTTTGGTACAAAATTTATATTTTATTAATAAAATAATATTTTACAAGATGGTATAATTTTTTGGACCCACACATGGGTGAGCGGTAAAGTTCACCCATTAGGACGATTATTATTATTTTATTATAATTTCAGTTATTTCATGGAGATTAAAATATGTTCTTTCTATTTAGATATTATTATTATTATTATTATTATTATTATTATTATTATTATTATTATTATTATGTTTATTATTATTATTATTATTATTATTATTATTGAGATTGATTTATTGTAAGATGAATTTATATATATATATATATATATATATATATATATATATATATATATATATATATATATATATATATAAATTCATCTTACAATAAATCAATCTCAATAATAATAATAATAATAATAATAATAATAATAATAATAATAAACATAATAATAATAATAATAATAATAATAATATCTAAAAAAAAAAAAAAAAAAAAAAAAAATATATATATATATATATATATATATATATATATATATATATATATATGTAGATATATTTAAATATATTTGGATATGTGATATTTAAAGTGTTATTTGTATTTAAATAATTTTTGGATATATATGGTTATATATATAAAAGATTTGATTTGAAATGAAAAAAAAAAAGAATAAGGAAAAGGAATAAGAAAAGAAAAAGGAAAAGAAAAAAAAAAAGGAAAAAGAAAAAGAAAAGAAATATATAAACAAGTCCACCCACTCATAAAAGGGGCGGGCCCCACCTTTCCATGGTTGCTGTACAAGCAACAAACCGAGCAAAACTTTCCAACCCGTGGGATTGGATTGGTATTAGTATAAATAGTAGTATTAGGATTTTTCGTTCCACTTGTAATATATATAACTCCCTCCATAGACCTCAAAACCCTAATCTTCCAAAACGAAAATTTTAGCAGAACATACCCTCTTCGCCTACGAGTTCGTTTCACCAGCAACGGAGTTGTGTGCACGACGAACGGAGCATCGAAAGTCAGCCCCGCGTCACCGACGGAGCAGTTTTCCCACTCAAGGTACCCTACTTCCCGATGACGTAACGTTTTACTCGTAGCACCGATTTTCGATCCGTAAAATGTTTTGGAAAGTAGACTTGATCCTCTTCGAGATCCCCTAGGTGGCTTTTGACATGGCCATCCAACTTGCTCGAAAAATCGAGACGAAGTTGGAGAAAAACCACTTTTCTGAATATTAAAAACTGTTGTAAAATACCACTTGTCGGCCAATTTTCGTTCTGCACATTAAGTTTTTGTAGAAATTAATTGAAGGCAGTCAAAGACAATCTAACCGAGATTGTAACGCACCTTTTGGATTCACTTTTCATCTAGTATGTAGAAAGTTACACGTTGTTAAAGTTTTCCGAAAAACTGTAAATTCTGTTTTCGAAAATTAGAAAAATACTCCGATACGGCGTCCATCCCGACAAACCGGGCGACGTGGTCGCACACAATACGCATCGAAAGGCGCGTATGGATGTTGTCGACGTGTGAGAACTGACGGAACACGATTTTGTTGCATGTGCGCGATAAAATCATTGCGTATCCGCCGAGATACCCCGTATCGACACTTTGCAAATTAAGTCACAACTTTGTGCACACTCATCATATCGCGATGAAACTTGCGCCATTGGACTCAAAATATTTTTCTGGTCCTGTGAGCCAAGTTTGGTCCGATTCTGAGACCGTTGATCGGAGCACTATTTTGGCGGGCCCACAATCCTACTTAACGGGCGATTTTGTGCACAGCCCACCGGAATCCAAAATTGGACATACCGTTGGGTTCGTCTCATCAAAACAAATCTGTTGACATGTAGTTTGACGACTTTAGAGACCGTAGATATTGGCACGCATTTTGGTGCAAAGCAGGTCCAACGGTGGACATCGTTTTGACCCGAAATTACGATTTTACCCCTGTTCCAGAATTTAACTTTTGGACAGGCATTTTCTAGGCATATCTTTTATTCCAAACTCATTCGTGATGTTTGTTGCAGCATCCAGAGTCATCTGCGGTATTTGGCTTTTCTTGCTTTGTTATTTTGCCGGTTCGAGCTACTGGATTATTCCCTTTGCACATAACCTCAGGCAAGATACCTTGCCATTATACTATTTATATTTAGTTTTGCATTTTATTACATATCACTGTTCAGTTATTTCCAGTTCTTACTGTTCTTGATTTACTGTCTGCTCAGTGATATATTAGATATACTGTTATTATCCTTTGCTGCATATGGACTTAGAGTTAAGAGACTACCATCTGTAGTGTATCGCATATACCTTGACATAGTTGTACCACGAGAATGTGTGAGATGAGTACATATAGAGGTTCTTGTGTGTGGGCTGATCCCCCATGCGCATGCGATAGGGCTAACTGCTAATAGAGACATGTTAGGAGACTTAGCAGTTAGTAGAGGTATGTGAGACATGGATGTGTCTCTGTTAGGCATTGGATGGGAAGAACAGTTCCTTGACGTATGGGCCAAGTATGCACTTCCCTATTGCCGGTTATCTCCGCGGAAGATACGGTCCTGGATCCTGATACTGATTTACTGCTGGCCTCTGACATTCGATGAATGTTATGCTTTGAGGTCCTTGGTATCCTGATGGGCCATACCTGAGATTACTGTTACTGAGCCAGAGTGCCCATGCGTTGGAGGTTTGTTCTTAACTGCATAAACACTATAGTACGGTTAGATTATCTTATTGTCGTCTTGTCACTTATTTCGGTTTGTGACATATTATATATTCAGTTTATTATGGCATGTTCTTTATGTATCTTGTTACATCCCTCTGAGGACCTGGTTATCTCTCCAGGTGTGTGCTTCTGTGATTTCACAGGTGTTCTAGCTCTAGCCGTGATCATCGCTATTTCTTCGAGGATGATTGCATTTGGATCGTCTTCGCTTCGCTCGCCAAATTCATATCTTTTCTTATGTATCAAGACAATTCATTATCTTTATATGATGTCTTTTATTCATTTATTTTGCGTGGATGAGATTAGTTATGGTTTTACTGCATTTTACAGCTTATGTATTTATACGAGGCTTCCATATATTTGAGTATACTTCGTATGAATACAGCTGGCATGTCTACGTTCTTCGTCCTACGTATTTTGGGACTGGGGCGTTACAGATGGTGACCACCAGGCGTAACCCTGGCAACGAGTGAATTTTATTTTTGCTCTCCCACTCCATTGTAAAACTATTCTTTTGAGGCGTTTAGCCGACGAGCATGTGTTACTCGATTGCATTTTACTTACTATCTGCCTACGGGCTGTAACATGATTGACAAATTCTAGGATTGATCATGCATGACTGAAACTCTTGCTAGTCCTCTCATTTTGTACGACTTGCTTCATGATCATCTGAATATGTAATATTTGGGACGCCTTATCTTGTATGTCTGATGATCTAACATCTTGTAACATTTACTTACTTGCTTGAGATTGAGACACTAGGCTTGTTCATGACCATAAGAGACTGATAGCTTGTAGATAAACCCTCATGTATCTAGACAGCCTGACCATATATCGAGGTAGATTCTACCTCAATATACGTAGCTGGCTGTGTCTATCCCCCGTTCTCTAGTATTATGGTTCTAGGGTGTGACACGGTTTAAGTGGTGGCCCATGCAGGTCTTGTGAATCAAGATATGTGAGAGTTTACCGAATAGGTGTCTCAATCAGCACTCGCCCTTGATCTCTGCTCGTATCCTCTAAATTCCTGAAATCTTGACCTGATCACATGCTTGTATCTTTGATCTGTCCTGGTCCTTCCTTATTGTTTCCAGTGTCATCTTCTTCAGCGACATTGGTCCTGGTCTTGCCAATTAGCCAGAAGAAGCTCAATGAGTACTCCCGTAACAAGAGGATCAAGCTCAGCACTCAGGAGCAGCTTCCCGAGTCATGCTTCCCGGAGCTCCAGAACCCCCAGTGCAGCCAGCCCAGCCTACGAGGCAGGATAATGGAATCTTGGTTGGACTCATCAGGGAGTTTCTTGCATCACAGGATCGTCGAGGTGATGCATTGCACTAGACAGTACAAGATGCTCTAAGCAAAGGTGGTTATCCAGGTAACAGTACGGCCAACAGATTCAAGCGCTTGAACCCTCCCTTCTTCGATAGGAGCGAAGATGTTATTACCGCAGATGCTTGGCTGCAGGATACTGAGGTTATTCTAGAAGTAACCAGGATCCCAGAAGACGAGAAGGTGGCCGTGGTGCGCCTGCAGTTATTGGATCTAGCCCGCAGCTGGTGGGCGATGTAGGTCGTTGGATTAGTGGTACCTATTGCATGGACAGTATTCCGTGAGAGATTCCAGACCAAGTACTTTGACGCTGTAGCTCGATATGATCTCTAGACGAGGTTCACTAACTTGAAGCAGATGGACAGGACGGTCGATGGAAATACAACCGAGTTCTCCAGGCTTAGTCGATTTGCTCCCACCTTGGTGGCCACCGAGTTCGACAGAGCTCATCAGATCCAGCAAAGACTGTACCTGGAGATTTTACTGGCGGTGGAGCAGTTCGAGCATCATACTTTCGATGCAGTATTGAGAGCAGATAGGAGGCATGAGTATACCTCCCAGAGGATTGTGGAATGAACCGAAAGTCGAAAGCGGTATCACGGCCAGATGAACCAGTCTTCAGCACCAGCCCCGACAGCTAGGGCTTTGACCATTGGAGCTCCTAGGCGGGCGGCTTTCGTTGCGTCGATTCAGCATTTAACCCCGGCATATCCCCAGCAGCAGCAGAAGTAGTCTTCCGTAATGGGTTGCACTCATTGTGGGAAGCCAGGGCATGTGGTGTCAGAATATCGTAGAGCACAGGGTTTGTGATTGGCTTGTGGGGTGTCGGACCACAGGGTTGGAAACTGCCCGAATAGTGGAAGTTCCTCTTCATCAACCTTTTCTAGTCCCTCGGTTAGGGGGCCAGCCCCAGTACCAGTTCAGCAGCAGCAATAGTACCAGTTCCGAGGCCCTTGCCGCCTCAGGCCTTAGCCTTTCAGTAGCAGAACCCCCAGCAGTATGCGCAAGTCCAAGCTCAGACCCAGAACCGCCAGAGAGGTTTCCAGCAGAGGGGACCAGCACCTAGAGGGCAAGGTCAAGTGATGGCTTTGACCGTGGAGGAGGAGTTAGCATCAGGTGAGGTAGTGGCAGGTACTATTCTCGTCAACTCCTTTCCAACATCAGCATTGTTTGATTCTGGTGCATCGCATTCATTTATGTCTGCACGATTCGTGACACGGATAGGGCTGGAGCCCGAGTCATTATCAGTTAGGCTCAATATACTTACTGGTAATGGACTTGTAGGAGTAGATAAAGTATTTTTCTCGTGTCGGATCGTAGTTAGCGGTAGAGAGTTTCTCGTTAGGTTGATAGAATTCTCGACGGCCGATTATGATGTGGTCTTAGGGATGGATTGGTTGAGGGACCAGTATGCTAGAATAGATTGCCATGTCGGCAAGATTATTTTTAGTATTCCTGGTGAGCCAGAGTTTTCATTTTTCTGAGGCGGTATAGAGCCTTTTCCTCCAGTATTTCGGATGGCAGTGCCAATAGCAGCAGCAGTTCAGTTTCCTAGAGTTGTAGAAGAGTTTCCCGATGTTTTCCCCGAGGAGCTTCCAGGTATGCCATCAGAGAGAGAGAGAGATCGAGTTCACCATTGACTTGATCCTCGGAACAGCACCAGTGTCAGAGAGAGTTTACCGGATGGCACCGTCAGAATTGGAGATTGTGTATAAGATGATTGAAGAACTCAGGAGCAAGGGATTCATCCGTGCTATTGGATCACCTTAGGGAGCCCCGATGCTTCTTATGAAAAAAAAGGATGGTACGTCCAGATTATGTGTTGACTATCGTACCTTGAACTCAGTGACAATCAAGAACATATATCCTCTCCCAAGGATAGATGACTTGTTTGATCAACTCAAAGGGGCGTCCGTATTTTTGAAGATTGACTTGCGGTCAGGATACCACCAGATCAGAGTCAGAGAGCAGGACATCCCGAAGATGACATTTAGATCAAGGTATGGGCATTAGGAGTTTCTTGTTATGTCCTTTGGAGCAACCAATGTACCGACAGTATTCATGGACCTCATGAATCGCATCTTCATGCCTTATTTGGATCAGTTCGTGATTGTGTTCATAGACGACATACTGGTCTACAGCAAGAGTGAAGCGGAGCATGAGCAGCATCTTCGTGTAGTTCTTCAGATTCTCAAAGAGCACCAGTTGTATGCGAAGTTCAGTAAATAGGAGTTATGGCTCGATTGCATTTCATACTTGGGTCATATCATCACCAAAGGTGGAGTGGAAGTGTGGATCCCCAGAAGATCGTGGCCACTGAGACATGGCCGGTACCCAACACAGTTGCAGAAGTTCGCAGTTTTTTTGGCTTAGCCGGCTACTACCGCCAATTTATTTTAGACTTTGTACGGATTTCAGCACCCATAACCCAGTTGACCCGCAAGGATGTGCGGTTTGCTTGGACAGCAGAATGTCAGGATTCTTTTGAGAAGTTGAAGCGAGGATTGATGACGGCATCCATTCTCACGCTTCCAGATGGAACCGGGGGATTCTCAGTGTATTGTGATGCTTCAGGCAGAGGTCTAGGATGTGTTTTGATGCAGCATGGGAAGGTTATAGCTTATGTATAACGTCAACTTCGTGATCAAGAGAGGAATTATCCGACCTACGACTTGGAGCTGGCAGCAATAGTATATGTACTTAAGTTGTGGAGGTATTATTTGTTTGGAGATAGGATGGAGATTTTCACCGACCACAAGAGCCTAAAGTATGTGTTTACCCAGAAGGATCTTAACATGCATCAGAGGAGATGGCTAGAGCTACTTGTGGATTATGACCTCAACCTGCAGTATCATCCTGGGAAGGCCAACATTGTTGCATATGCATTGAGCTGAAGAGCCGGAGCTTATTTTCTAACAACGCAACCAGAATTGTTAGCAGATCTTTAAAATATGGGTATAGAAGTTGTCCTTCCTACCAATGTAGCCTTGATGGCCAGTATGCAAGTTCAGTCCAGTATAGTTAAGAGGATCAAGTTAGCTCAGTCAGCAGATTCTAAGCTTCAGCGGCTTAGGGCAGAATGTATAGCAGGACGAAGACCAGAGTTATGTATCCATGAGGACAGTACACTTCGGCATGGGAGGTGGCTTTGTGCACCTAGTAGTGATATCAGACAAAAAATCATCGCAAAAGCTCACAGTTCTCAGTATTCGATTCATCCGGGCGGTACGAAGATGTATCGTGATATCCGGCAGCATTTTTGGTGGAATGGCATGAAGAGGGAGATAGTCCGATTTGTCTCTCGATATTTCGTTTGCCAACAAGTTAAAGCTGAACATCAGAGATCGTCTGGACTTCAACCTTTACCGATTCCAGAATGAAAATGGAAGCACATTACCATAAATTTTATAACGGGATTACCTAGATCCACGGCAGGAAGAGATGCTATCTGGGTTATTGTCGACAGACTCACCAAGGTAGCTCATTTTCTTCCTTTCAGGGTTGGTCAGTCGACAGATCAGCTTGCAGAGATGTACCTCTGGCAGATAGTCAGGTTATAAGGAGTACCAGTCAGTATTGTGTCCGACAGAGATTCCAGATTCACATCGCACTTTTGGCAGAGTCTTTAGAAAAGTTTGGGGACTCGTCTCCAGTTCAGTTCAGCTTATCATCCACAAACATATGGTTAGTCGAAGCGCACGATCCAGACACTTGAAGATATGTTGCGGTCATGTACACTCGACTTTGGTGGTTCGTGGGAAGATCACTTGTTTCTAGTAGAGTTCTTGTACAACAACAGTTTCCAGGCCAGTATCCAGATGGCACCCTTTGAGGCCTTGTACGACAGGAAGTGCAGGTCTCCTTTAGCCTGGGATGATATCGGTGAGAGGCAAATGCTTGGTCCCAAGATGGTGACGCAGACTATTGAGGTGGTCAGACAAGTCAGAGATCATCTTCGAGTTGCATAAGATCGCCAACGTCATTGGGCCGATTCTCATCGACGTCCTCTTGAATTTTCTGTCGGCGACCATGTATTCCTTAGGATCTCACCTACCCGTGGCGTCATTCATTTCGGCGTACGGGGAAAGCTTAGTCCTAGGTACATAGGGCCATTCGATATTCTGGGACGAGTAGGTGATGTGTCCTATCGTCTCGCTCTTCCGCCGTCGTTACGTGAGGTGCATGATGTCTTCCATATATCCCAATTGTGACGGTATATCCCAGATCTGAGTCATGTCCTTGATCATTCGAAATTGGTTGTTGGTACCAATATTTTGTATGAGGAGAGACCCGTATACATATTGGACCGAAGAGAGAAGATACTCAAGAACATGACTATCAAGTTAATCCCTGTTTCTTGGGGTCATCACTCTTTGGATGAGTCAACGTGGGAGCGTGAGGATGACATCCGATCGCGATATCCCTACCTGTTTGACTCGTGAGGTATAATGTCTACCTTATGCCTCATGCCTTCGATTCCTTACTTGCATGATTGATTGTTTGATTGATTGCTTAGTTATATCTTGCCTGTGATTAGTGTAGCTTGTTCGACATCTCTAGCCTCTTGATTAAATTTCGAGGACGGAATTCTTTTAAGGTGGGTAGAGTTGTCACCCTTGGTATTTGTTATACGTATTTCGGTATACGTGTACGTATCTCAGACCCGTATTTCGACTTGTCCAGCTGGCTAGTCTTGGGTTTTTGCATTGGCATGGGTTAGTTGGCATTTCATGGCTCGTATGGTCTATTCTGGCTTAGGCATGCATCGGGTTTGGTTGGGTTCGGCTGGTTTGGCTTGGTTTGGGTTAGTATGTAAACCCCTACCTACCACCATCCATCACTTATTAACCTAACAACCCTTCTCTCTCCTCATTCATTTCTTATTACTACTCTTCTTCTTCTTCTTCATTTCTCCACCGACCACCCCAGTAGGCAAGTGCAACTTGCTTTCACTTGAGAACCCATTTTGATGGTTCTTGTAAAACCCCTTATAATTTAAAGGAATATTTAAATTATTTTTGGATTTTATTTAATTCTAATTTATTTTTATCTTATTTATATTATATAAAAAGACTATAGCCATGGTTGAGTTTGAATATGCAAGGCGACTAGAAAGTATAGTATGTCTAGCGTAGTCGGGTGCTTTAACTAGTATGCTAGCCATATTAGTAATGCCATGGTCATATTGTAATCTCTTGCATGTTAGCCATTCAAATTATGGCACAAGTTATATTTTTATTTAATTAATTAGATAAGAAAGCCTTTATAAATTTTTAGGAGACCAAGTTGCACCAATCCTTTCCAAACCTCTTCCAAACAAAATCTAACCCTATGTAGGCATGTTGGGCATTAATAAATATAAATAATTACAATTATTTGTATTTAATTCAGATTTTGTAGTGTAATTACATAGATAGAATTAAATAGTTCTATATTAGGAAATCCCTTTTTAAATCCCCAATCCAATCAACTTGCCAACTTACCAAATAACCAAATCATGCCAAGTGGACCCGCACCATGCTAATTTCGGCCAAGCAACCCCCCATGGCCGAATGCATCAAATTAAATAGGATTTAAATCCTATATTGCTTAAAATTTATTTAAGGATATATTTAAATATACCAACTTATCCCAAATCTTAACCAAATCCAAATCTTTCTCTCCCTCACCTTTGGCTGACCAAAACCCCTCTCCCTCTTCATAATTTCGGCATAAACAAACTCCACATAGCCTCTATATATCGTCTCCTCCATTGTACATCTCTCCATCCTTCACAAAAGCTCATCTCCTCCACCATACATCCCCGAAATCCCTCAAAACAAACCCTAAAAACTCCATCTCCCTCATCCAATTCTCTATAGACATTATCAACTCTCCCATACTCACCAAGAGATGATTAGCAAGCGAGGATAGCGAAAAAGATTGGAGCTTTGGTGAAGAGAAGTCATCATCACCCTTTCTAGCAAGGATCTTTGGTAAGAACCCTAATCTTTTCTTCTAAAAATCTTTGCTAAAATTCTATAGAAAATATGTTATTAATTCTGTAAAAATCATATTTTGATGACTTTTGTTAGGTATAATCATCCATAAAGGTTTCATGAAATATATGCGTAATATTCATGTGTCGGTAGGATCAAAATTAACCCTATTGTAAAGGAACTATGAGTTATTGGTGCCTATTTTCGAAATTGAATTTTATGTGTGTTCATATACATAAATTAGGATTTTAAAGTATTTTTACACGATTTTAGCAACTCAAATCTGGTCGAAAAAATTGTAGGTCAAAACTAGCTAATTTCGGGTAACCGGCTGACCTGGAATATTCCAAACTTGTAGTATAACTCAACCCTTGTACCTCTGATATTATTCTATAAAATAAATTATTTTATTGCTGTTTAAAATATATTTTTGGTTATTTTATCAATTTTTAGTCATTAACTATGTTCCGGGCGAGTTTCGGGTAGACTAGCTGACTTATTAATCAACTAGTCATAAATGTCTTTAGAAATATTAATTCTAGAATTTCAGAGATAAATCTGTAGAAAACTATTTTAAAATTATTTTTATGATTTTTATACGATTTTTAAGTATGTTATAGAAGTAGGGGCATAACCGACTAATTAAAAGTTAGAAACCCTAAAATTGTGTTTCGATGTCTCGTGGAACCTGTGTGTGATTGTATGGATCTAAATGGTTCCATGAGAGATTGAATATAATTTTAAAACATTACTTTGACTAATTAAGTCGTATCGTAAGTTTCATAAGTAGTGACTTAGTTTAGTTAATTAATTATCTAGGAGCGTCGAGTTCCGGAGGCGTGGACGCGGGAGCGGTGTTTCATATTCACAGCGCAGAATCAAGCAAGATACCTTGCCTTATTTACTGTTTATAATTAGATGCATCTTTATTTATTTATTTACTGCATATTTATTTTTTTGTTCTCAGTTGGATCCATTACTTGCTATTTTAGTTCACTTTATTTTACTTTCGGTATTTTTTCTTCTTGCCTTTTGTGTATGCATATGGACCTAGTCATAGCGAACTACCTTCTGTTAGTGACCTTGGGAGGGAGAAGACAGTTAAATATATGGGCTACCCTAAATCCAAAAGCTATAGTAACTGCGTACTACGGCAGTCGAGTCGCGAGGGTCACTAGCCTCGAGCTGTGTGGACTGATGGGTCACGTGGGCCGCTAGCCTTGAGTTATGCCGGCTGATAGTATTGGTACTTGACGTGTGCGTATTATGAGTTTTTACCTTGTCCTGGGGAGTCAGCCTTCACCTGCCCATACATCGAGATGTCTTCTAAATTGCCTACTAGAAAGGTTAGGAGACCTTAGCAAATTTATGTTCCAATCATGGCATGGAAAAATATCACATCGCGGAATAGTATGTTACCCCTTGTCTTTGTTTGGTTGTAGGGGTATCCTACTGTTTCGATGATGGGACATTGAGTCGTGTTATGGTTTGGACAGTTTACCTTATCTTTATTTTATGGTGCATTTATATTCAGTTCATATGGTTGTTCTTCCTGTATCTTGTTACGTCCCTCTGAGGACCTGGTGATCTCTCCAGGTATAGACGATTTCCTGCAGGAGTATGGCTCGGCACTGGATCCTTCATACCTTGATGACGAGGCATCTCCCGCTAACATCTAGATTCATGTTATTCTTTGAGACTCATAGTGGACATCTACTGTATTTGAGATTATTTTCAGAGCTGTTTGGTGTGGGCATGTCCACCCGGCTACCTTTTGACTCACTCATTTATTCTATTTGGACTTCTTATATCTTCTGTGTGTGCTGTGGATGAGATATAGTTTTATGATGTTCTGCCCGCGATTTATATTATTACAGCTTATGTATATATACGAGTAGTTCATATATTGGAGTATTCTTCGTATATATGCAGTTGGCATGTCCACGTACTTGGTCCTAAGTATTTTGGGACCGGAGCGTTATATGTTTTTGTGGTGGCCCATGCAGGTCGAGTTTATCACTTCGGTTACGTTACTGTACCGATGTGAGCCTGCATGTAGGATTAGGATATAGGAATCTCATCCACAAGCTTGACTTCCTCCCTTGATTCCAAATATCGAACTCTCGTCTGATTATCTTGACTTCCTTCTGCTTGATTCCTTTCACTGTAAATCTGATCATCTTTCGTGCTGAATAGGGAGGTTAGGAGATAACTCATACGAGTATACGTGTTATATTCCTCATTTACTCTATTTGTTGACTTCATAAGTTGAGTAGTATGACTACAACCTACCACCGTATTCTTTTAACCTAGTACTAAAGTGTAACAGAGTGATAATAAATATATGCTAGTGTAGGAGAGATGTTTACCTAGAATATAGAGATTTCGTAGCCCATACCCATTGGTCAACTAAGGCCTGATACAAGAACCAGTAGGACGACTATATACGCAAGCATACCGGATAAGACTTAGATCCTTGTGAAACTTAAACTATTTATTACTGCTTTCAACGTATTCTCCTGTACTTATACTTTATACTACCATGAATGATGACGCTATTTATAGCCTAGTTTTGCAAGCTTATTCTTTCTCGAGCTTGTTCAGGATATATGTATACTGGGGACGTCCACAAGCATATTGTCTAATTAGAATCAATGTATTATGGTCTGATCAACCATAGTGCACTTGGTTCGCTCTTCATATGATTATCCCATGTGGATTGAGATATAGAGGTATCTAGGATCTCATCCGCGACTACATTAACAATTTCTCTTGAATTACACATTCGCCTTTGAATTACATAATTGTATTCAATGACATATTTCTTGAACTCTTTATTGCTTTTGTTTTTCACTGATTGGAAAGACGAACGCTCGTATTTGATAGATAAATACAGAGTATCCCCATGGCCATGGTAGTTATATGCACAAGTATAGCAACCATCGGCCAAGCCATACAACTACAACCTTGCCTAAAGTTGCTCGTCCTTCCCTCGACCCTAATAGTAATATCGTGACCTTCTAGTCATTTGAGCTTGAAAGATGAGTAAGATCTTACCCTTGGGTAAACCACAAACCTATGAGACTATCTAATCTCTAGGAATCATTTATTGTGAGTCTCCAACTATTCATCTTGATTCTTGGCTTAACTAGCAACCCGTATGCCTTAACTCAACCCTTACTTGAGTAGGCCCCCACAGTTTAGACAGAGAAGAATAGACCAAAACAAGGACAAGCATTACAAGGACCGTGGTAGACACCCATTCCAAGATTAGAGATTCAGCAGATGTTACTCTAGGTACAAAATTCTATTATCAAAGAAGTGACATAATATTAGAACAATACATTCACCAGCTTAGCCAAATTTTGTAGCATGATGCCCCGTTATTATGTTGTATTAGTAATCAACAAGTGATGCATGAGCACTACATTTAATACCTCTAGAACGCTTGTGACTATAGTCTGGCAGGTTGATATAAATAGAAATTCACGACTTAGTAGTTAGGGATCTTTCCCATGACGTGCTTTAGAGTTCGTTATTCCACCGATAGACTCTCGTATACCATGGACAAGCGGGTCATTCCGTCTTATCAACTCAGGGACCACTGTCCGCGATCATTTTCATTTAGTAGAACTCGGGGTACAATTCTCGAAACTGATTCACAACTACCTATCATGTTATCGATCACATCGTGACTTATTATTACCAAAGGTCAAGGTACGATGTCGTGACTCAAATATTCCTAACCTCATTATTCCTGAAACCATGTCCTAGTCTCTAGAGTGAATAAATTGTAAGCCATTCTTACTTTTAGGAATTTGGGGATCACCGATTGATTGAGGTAAATTGGTTCTCACTAGGATGATAAATTAGTGACTCGTGAACTCCCACTTTCTTTTTAGATCTTTTGGTGTCCCTTACCGTGACTTTGATATTTGAAGTGCAATACTAGCTGTTACCTTCCAACAAAATTTATATGCAAGGCTTAAACGAGTCCACCTTCAAGTCAACATATCATGTCCCACACAAACACATCTCCTTGGACTCTATTATTATGATACGACTTTTAGGTCAAAAGGGACTAGCGATAATCCTTACCATAACACCGATGTACTTTCGGACTATAGTTAGAGATCCAACCTTGACTCAAATCTTTTGGCCCGATATATGGTTGTGATCTACTCGAAGCCCTCTACGCACATGCCACTAGTGTGCCACTCAATAGAGGCCTTGTGTGCTACTTAAACACAAAAGTCACGAAAGGCGCATCCCATGACTTACAAAACCTATTCTACCAACCCGACGGGAAATTTGCCCAACCACTTGAATTTGAACCTATTCTACATTACCCTAACCTAATAGGGATGGTTTAAAATTTCACAAAATTTTGTCCAGCCACTATAGATTAAAATCTAAAGTTCATGCAATCAAAGATTGAAGTCCAATCAGGGAACCTATTGAGACTCAGTTAAACCCATCATAGCCCATCGCCATATTGGGACTATAAAACCAAACTTGATAAAGTAGGCCCTCACCCCTATTATGTAGGCCCCATCTCTTGGCTCATAATTCTCCTTCCATAGATTTTGTAACCGCATCTCTTTGTAACTTAAGTTATACATCTCTCTGTACCAACTTGCTTCCGGATATACTTGACCAAGACCTCTCATATTGTCTTGACCAAACATAGTTAATATATGGGCCATATTAAATAGATAATACCTAGACTTCCTATAGAGTCTGTGACTATGATTGGAAATACCTCATACTTCCATATACCCCCTTGAAATTTGACCTTCTTAGAAGCCCTATTACTGTGCTTTCCCCGATTAACCAACTTTTATAAGTTGGGTAGAGTCTGGAAGAAAGCATACCCCATCTTGTAGAATATGAGGTCAATTGGGATTCCTATGACAACAACCCCTCCATCCTTTCAAAAAAATGTGCTACAATTTGACGTACCTACTCTCCCTTCGTACAAAATCTCGTAATTCTTGATATTATGATTATTTTTAATTTCGAAGACGAAATTGTCATAAGTTGGATAGGATGTAAAACTCCTTATAATTTAAAGGAATATTTAAATTATTTTTGGATTTTATTTAATTCTAATTTATTTTTATCTTATTTATATTATATAAAAGGACTATAGCCATGGTTGAGTTTGAATATGCAAGACGACTAGAAAGTATGGCATGCCTAGCGTAGTCGGGTGCTTTAACTAGTATACTAGCCATGTTAGTAATGCCATGGTCATATTGTAATCTCTTGCATGTTAACCATTCAAATTATGGCACAAGTTATATTTCTATTTAATTAATTAGTGAAGAAAGCCTTTATGAATTTTTAGGAGACCCGGTTGCACCAAACGTTTCCAAACAAAATAAAACCCTTTGTAGGCATGTTGGGCATTAATAAATATAAATAATTACATTTATTTGTATTTAATTCAGATTTTTTTAGTGTAATTACATAGATAGAATTAAATAGTTCTATATTAGGAAACCCCTTTTTAAATTCCCAATCCAATCAACTTGCCAACTCACCAAATAACCAAATCATGCCAAGTGGACCCCCACCATGCTAATTTCGGCTAAGCAACCCCCCCATGGCCGAATGCATCAAATTAAATAGGATTTAAATCCTAGATTGCTTAAAATTCATTTAAGGATATGTTTAAATATACCAACTTATCCCAAACCTTAACCAAATCCTAATCTTTCTCTCCCTCACCTTTGGTCGACCAAAACCCCTCTTTCTCTCCATAATTTTGGCAGCAACAAACTCCCCATAGCCTCTATACATCATCTCCTCCATTGCACATCTCTCCATTCTTCACAAAAACTCATCTCCTCCACCATATATCCCCGAAATCCCTCAAAACAAACCCTAAAAACTCCATCTCCTCCATCCAATTCTCTATAGCCATTATAAACTCTCCCATACTCACCAAGAGAGGATTAGCAAGCGAGGATAGCGGAAAAGATTGGAGCTTTGGTGAAGAGAAGTCATCATCACCCTTTCTAGCAAGGATCTTTGGTAAGAATCGTAATCTTTTTTTCTAAAAACCTTTGCTAAAATTCTATAGAAAATATGTTATTAATTCTGTAAAAATCATATTTTGATGACTTTTGTTAGGTATAATCATCCATAAAGGTTTCATGAAATATATACGTAATATTCATGTGTCGGTAGGATCAAAATTAACCCTATTGTAAAGGAACTATGAGTTATTGGTGCCTATTTTTGAAACTGAATTTTATGTGTGTTTATATACATAAATTAGTATTTTCAAGTATTTTCCCACGATTTTAGCAACTCAAATCTGGTCAAGAAATTTGTAGGTCAAAACTAGCTAATTTCGGGTAACCGGCTGACCTGGAATGTCCCAAACTTGTAGTATAACTCAACCCTTGTACCTCTGATATTATTCTATGAAATAAATTATTTTATTGCTGTTTAAAATATATTTTTGGTTATTTTAGCAATTTTGAGTCATTAACTATGTTCCGGGCGAGTTTCGGGTAGACTAGCTGACTTATTAATCAACTAGTCATAAATGTCTTTAGAAATATTAGTTCTAGAATTTTGGAGATAAATCTGTAGAAAACTATTTTAAATATTATTTTTATAATTTTTATACGATTTTTAAGTATGTTATAGAAGTAGGGGCATAACCGACTAATTAAAAGTTGAAACCCTAAAACTGTATTTCGATGTCTCGTGGAACCTGTGTGTGATTGTATGGATCTAAATGGTTTCACAAGAGATTGAATATAATTTTAACACATTACTTTGACTAATTAAGTCGCATCGTAAGTTTCATAAGTAGTGACTTAGTTTAGTTAATTAATTATCTAGGAGCGTCGGGTTCCGGAGGCGTGGACGCGGGAGCAGTGTTTCATATTCACAGCATGAAATCAGGAAAGATACCTTGTCTTATTTACTGTTTATAATTAGATGCATCTTTATTTATTTATTTACTGCATATTTATTTTTTTGTTCACAGTTGGATCCATTACTTGCTATTTTTAGTTCACTTTATTTTACTTTCGGTATTTTTTTCTTCTTGCCTTTTGTGTATACATATGGACCTAGTCATAGCGAACTACCTTCTATTAGTGACCTTGGAAGGGAGAAGACAGTTAAATATATGGGCTACCCTAAATCCAAAAGCTGTAGTAACTGCGTACTACGGCAGTCGAGTCGCGAGGGTCACTAGCCTCGAGCTATGTGGACTGATGGGTCACGTGGGCCGCTAGCCTTGAGTTATGCCAGCTGATAGTATTGGTACTTGACGTGTGCGTATTATGAGTTTTTATCTTGTCCTGGGGGAGTCAGCCATCACCTGTCCATACATCGAGATGTCTTCTAAATTGCCTACTAGAAAGGTTAGGAGACCTTAGCAAATTTTATGTTCCAATCATGGCATGGAAAAATGTCACATCGCAGAATATTATGTTACCCCTTGTCCTTGTTTGGTTGTAGGGGTATCCTACAGTTTCGATGATGGAACATTGAGCCGTGTTATGGTTTGGACAGTTTACCTTATCTTTATTTTATGGTGCATTTATATTCAGTTCATATGGCATGTTCTTCCTGTATCTTGTTACGTCCCTCTGAGGACCTGGTGATCTCTCCTGGTATAGACGATTTCCCGCAGGAGTATGGCTCGGCACTGGATCCTTCATACCTTGATGATGAGGCATCTCCCGCTGACATCTAGATTCATGTTATTCTTTGAGACTCATAGTGGACATCTACTGTATTTGACTTTATTTTCATAGCTATTTGGTGTGGGCATGTCCACCCGGCTACCTTTTGACTCACTCATTTATTCTATTTGGACTTCTTATATCTTTTGTGTGTACTGTGGATGAGATATAGTTTTATGATGTTCTGCCTACGATTTATATTATTACAGCTTATGTATATATGAGTAGTTCATATATTGGAGTATTCTTCGTATATATGCAGCTGGTATGTCCACGTTCTTGGTCCTAAGTATTTTGAGACCAGGGCGTTACAGTTCCATTGGCTTCTTAGCATGATTCTTAACTACTTTAGAACTCGAAGATTTCCATTTTGGTGCATAGATTTTTGTAGATCTAGATTTTTAGTATTTTTGATCCTCATGGTTTTGATCTTCTAAACTTGGCTGTTTTCAAAAATAGAGAGTTCCATGTGGTGGAAGTTTTAATTTTACACAAGTTTGGCTTTTGAATGGCTGGACTTCATCAAGTCTTGGCCGAGATGGGGTTTCTTGAGTTTTTGAGTCCCATGGCTTCTTGTCTCGGCCTTGGGGGAGAAGACGAGCCCTTTACGCACACGATCATACGTGCTCGCATAGTGACTTTCCTTTACACCCACGTTTTACGTGCCAGCGTAGCATTTTTCCTCCTTTATGCACATGTTTTTATATGCCTACGTAGTGTTTTCCTTTTTACGCACACGCGTTGCGTACCAGCATAACCCATTCTATGTCGAGCTCATTCGAGCTCTACGAAAGGGGCTACTCCCGCTCGCGTAGAGTCTCGCGTGCGTAGAGTCTCGTTCAGACGCTCGCGTGAGTAGAGTCTCGTTCAGACGCTCGCGTGCGTAGAGTCCCACTCGAGTGCTTGCTCGTGTAGAGGGATGCTCGCGTAGGGTGATTGCTCACGTAGAGGGGTCATTCCTCGGTCTTGCTCGCGTAAAGCCATTTTTACGCTCGGGGCTCCTAGCCTAGCGTAGTTTCTCTCGCGTAGAGGCTTTGAGCCCCTATGCGCACCCGTTTGCTTTATTGTTCTTACACCTCCTGTCATGAGCTTGATAACCATGAATTGATTGATGTGACTTGACTAATAATTATACATGGCATGGTATGGCAAGTAACTGACATGACATAGCATGACATGACTAGTAAGCACGATAGAAACTATTGAATGTTGTTGCGACGGCTAGCATGACATAACAAGAATGAATGGCCTGGACACCGTGGACGATTGTGTTTGTACAAATAAACCAGTATTGTTTCGTATCATGTCTAGGGCAGGGACCCCTGAGTACCACGGTCTGGGGTACATACTGATATTGACTAAGGCTAATAACTAGAATAATCCAGTAGTCATGAAAAGATTTTTCAGCTACAGGCAATCCCGTTATCTGGGCGCCCCATCCTGGGATTTGTAGCCTGCCGTCGAGTAGGGCACATTTCCAGCACACTGTCATGTGTTGCACCCTTCAAGCTACTTAAGGGTACATGCATTTTCTAGACGATGTACCCACATGAATTCAATCCTTAATTGCGTCCGTATAACCTGGATGGTCTGCAGGACTTGTGGCTGTGGAATAATCTCAGTGCATCTTGCACTACTAGAAATAATCCATTATACGGCAACCTTAAAATGTCGTTAATAAACCAAATATTGCCACATAAACACAAATACGGCAACAATTTTACGTTGCCGTACTGTGCCGCAAAAGGTTGTGTCAGTATTGCTTATTTACGGCATTATTAAGTTATTGTCGTATAAAGTAACTAATTTACGGCAATTAAATGTTGCCTTATAAGAAATCTTTTTGTTGCCTCTGAAAATTATTATTAATGGCAATGTTTAGTTGCCGTAATTTCGAACAATATATGGCAATATATTATTGCCGTAAATTATAAATCCATAAATGGCAAGATTATGTTGCCGAATATTTTATTTGTTTTAATGGCAATATTTTGTTACCGTAAACTAGTAGCCTTATATGGCATTATATTATTGTCGAAATTGTAATTCCATATGACAATTCTTTGTTGCCACAATTGAGTATGCAAGGCACCTATTTGTTGCCATGTTTGAGAACATGAGGCGTCTGCCTATTGCCGTATTTGACAAATTATTTTTGACTATTTATTGCCCTGATTGACAAAATGTGATAATTAATAGATGCCACATATTTGAAATATCACCTAAATTTCAATTACCAAAATTTAAATAGATCATTAACCAAAAATTGAATGAAAATAAGAATCTAATTTGTAAACTTCAGATTAAAATTCACTCTAAATTAATTGGTTGTTTCATTACCACATCATTCAAATTACATAAAACCAACTTCAACAAGAATGAAGAATCCACATTTATCATAGCCAACGTTCTGAAACACAATTCCTCTTTTATACGAGGTTCAAAATTCAAATAGGCACTTGACAACACAATTCCTATATGAGGTTCAAAATTAAAATAGGCACTTGAGACTCCCAACTTAAAATTAAAGTTGTTGCCTCCTTGCTACCTCCATATTAACATGTCTAAAAAGATTCCAATGAAACTTGTGGCGCGCCAATTGATAGCTCGACAATCTTTGTATAACCTGGTATGGATAAACAAGGAAATTAGTTTATAAACAACAAAATATTCACAAAATATTGCTCCCACCACTTATTATGTACTAATGCTCCCACCATTTATTATGTACAGGGATAAGAAAAAGACATAAAATAGTGAATAACATCCCCCCCACTCCGTACTGATAGGGGTGATGCTCTTTTTCCTTCAACTTTTATGAATGAGGTTAGGTCCCTTAAGGTATGAAATGAGACCGAGAAGGGGAAAAAAAAATTAGACAGGGCACCAAAATGTGGCCATACCCGTCTGACGGCCTAAGAGATACAACAATATATTAAGAATTTAACAAAATAGGTGAAAATGTGCAATAAACAAACTGTTAACATACGAGAGTAGTGGAGAATACCTTTTATGTCTTCATATATAGCACCAAAAAACTTTTTATAAATTAACCTGCATAATAAAAATTAGAAGAAAAAAATTAACTAAATTTAAATTATTAAATAGTATATATCATTCATGATAGATAATATTTATTTAACTAACTTCAGAAATTTAAACATACATTCGAAGTGGATTCCTCAGAAACTATAGGTGATCCAGAGAATTTTTTCATGATTTCCTGGACAGCAGCCTGCACCCGAGCATCAACACGAGCATCAAATGTATCTTCCATGTGAGCCACCCTACGCGTAAGCTCATCACGTTCTTTAGTGAGTTGTTCCTCACGCTCTTGAAAGCTTCTCTTTGTTCCAGTGGTAGCCCCCTTCAGACCACAACCATAGCCTTTAGCATGGCCTGACCTTTGACCAACAACTCGCCTAAAAGCTTCACTTGGAGTAAGATGCTCAGGGGTATCTCCGAAAGCCGATGGTTGTGGCTGACTAAGCAAATCAACCATTTCATCCTACATGTTAAGAATTAAATGGATTAGTATATAACAAACAATACATGAGATTAAAATAAATAGATAGTGGCAATTATCACATGAATATTTTTTGATCTCTCATCAGCCCATGTCCCATTTGGTCTTTGATGAGTCATTCGCCATAATTCTGGTTCATCGGGCTTCTCTCCCGTTTCGGTATTCCGCTGGCAATAGAAGAACACTTAGTATCACAAAATAATTATATATACATATATAATTTATAACATATCAATGAACTCACTGCAGCATATATAATGGACTGAAATGACTTGCGCCCTGTTACTTGTGTTACTCCTTCACGTTCTCGACTTTTTTTGTTCTTCTCTGAGATTTTCTGTTTTACAAAAGAATTTATCTTTTATTCTATATACAAATAAAGCTAATATATAATTTTTCATATAATTTTACGTTGTAATTGTCACTTCCAAAATATGTTACTAGTGTTTCCCAATCTGTCGTGCTCACACCTTCAGGGGCATGTAGAAGCCTATCTGCATCGGTCTCATATTGTAGGTAGTGTTTATGGTATAGCAAATGACGCCATTCTCTATACATCATATTTGCTTGTTTAAGAACACAAGCCTTCCTCTCAGGAATATCATCAAATTCAAATTTCGACTATAAATACAATTATTATCAGTAACACAAAAAAAATAAAAGAAATTAAAAATAATTAATACATTTGAATTGAATTCTATACCTGCATGCATTTGTATATTTTGTCCTTGACCTCATTATCTATCTCCTTCCATTTAGTCACACCTTGTGGAAAGCTATCAGTCTTACCTAGTGGAGCATTATGCTTGACAACATAACTTAACTCAGATGCAAACATTGTAGCATTTTTACATACTGGGACTCTTGCTTCAATTGGTATATTAAGTGGCAGCTTTCGGTTTTCAATAGCACGTCGTACATTTGCTAGCCTTATACCTCTTGACTTTCCTCGAACCCATTTTTTAGTTCCAATATTAACTTCAAAGAATTTGAATGTTAGTCAATCATTATAATCAAACGTATCATATAGTAAGTCATGTTTTATATAAAAAAAAATACTTGTTCCAGTATCTTCATTAGGTGTAATATTTTCCTCCGATTGTTGATTCGAAACCATATCCTAAAAAGGTATATATAAAAGCCTGCCTTCAAGCCAAAATTATAAATGCCCACATTTATCAAATATTCTAAAAAGAGTAACAATACTAGCATAACAAGCAATAAGAATAGGCAAGTTCACTAATTCTCTGCATAAAATGCCAAAAAACTCAAGAGTAGTCTAACAAGGACAAGTAGAAACATCAACAAAGATAAAGCAAATGCAATAATCAATGCTTGTGTAGACAGATTTCAGGTTATAGTAGCAGATTATAAGATTGCAGGTTATAAGAGTTATCTAACATTGGGATCCACATTTTATAAGATTGCAAGTTATAGTAGCAGATTTCATTATATTGTCAAAATAAGGAAACTCATACCAATTAAGTTCTTCCTTATCACATATTTTATAAGAGAAAATCGCATACTTTGGCTCAGAAGAACATAGGAAGTTTGATTACCTCTAGGTTTTGCTTTGAGCACCAATTGTTTGTTTAAATGATGAATCCAGGTTAAATCAAGGATCGAGACATGACTTCTTGTCCAGATCTGTGGAGAATCTTCGACTCATATCAGGTAATTCGCTCGACAAGTAGATGTGGACAAGAAGTCATTTTTCAGGTTATTTAGAAAAGAAAAATGGTTCACTAAAAATGAGACCAAAAATAATAAAGAACCATTTTTAGTGAACCATTTTTCTTTTCTAAATAACCTGAGTATTACAAGTAGATGCTTGGCTTTGAGACTGGGCATTCAGAGCCAATCACAGGTTAAACTGGACATAATAACCATTTTTCAGAGCCAATCTCAGGTTTAACCATTTTTCAGTGAATCATTCAGAGCCAATCATATCAGGTTTAACCTGTGATTGGCTCGATTCGCTTGAGACTGGACATTCAGAGCCAATCTCAGGTTTAACCATTTTTCTTTTCTAAATAACCATTTTTTTTCTAAATAACCTGTGATTGGTCTCGTTTAGTAAGGGACTCTCAGGTTTAACACCAAAAATAATAAAGAACCATTTTTAGTGAACCATTTTTCTTTTCTAAATAACCTGAGTATTATAAGTAGATGCTTGGCTTTGAGACTGGACAAGGGCTAGTGAGAGGAATAAGCCAGGTTATTGCTTAGGATAATTTAGATGTTAGTTCAGTTCTTTTGATGTTAGATGTTTCGTTCAGTTAATTGATTGTTGGGTAACTATCTTAGATGTCAGTTCAGTTGCATAGACATCCAAACTACAGGTTGAGACTTGATGTGTGAAGGATATCCTGGTACTCAGTCATGCTCTGAAGGGAGTCTGATCTGAGATAACTCGAAAACTCTTAACAGACTTAGAGAACAAATTTTCATTCACCTGGTTTATAATGATCCTTCAAACTGAACCTAGCTGGGTTTTGACCTTCATGAAGGAACTGTTTTAAGAGGAATTGCAGTGAAGTACTTGGGACAGTCCTTGGGTTAGATTGATTTTCTAATAGAAAGTTTAGACCTTGTTCTACCCGCCCATGGTTTAATGGTATCAATAGTTGATCTTTTTATTTTAGACCCTTATAATGATTCTGTGTTTATGAATAATAGAGACGTTTTGTTTACAACTTTAACATTATAAACATTTTTATAGTAGTTTAGTTACAGTTGAGGGTAGTTGTTTTAACTGAGGCAAAGTTAAACTTATTTACCCTTTTCATGTTCAATAGTAAAACTTTTGTAAAATAACATGTTTTGTCTCAAATACAAGGATGGTCAATATAACTTGTTTAGAACTTAATCAACTTGTAAAAATTATTTCATAACAGGTTATTTTACAAAAGAAAAGAGGAAAGAGCATACATTGGACTAAAGAGTAAACATTGCTGGAATGTTATTAATTCTACAAGAGAGAAGAGCATACATTGGACAGACAAATAATTATATACATTGCTGGAATGTTATTAATTCTGTCAAATGGGTTAGCCTGGGAGACTCTTAACAAGTCCAATTCTTTAAGATTTGGAAACAAAAATCAACTACAAAGAGTCCAGGTAGGTATTGTGTTGTCAAGAATAAGGAAAAATGCATGGCCAACAGAAACAAAAATCAACTACAACCTAGAGAATTAATTCAACAGGTTGTAATTGGACTTGTTAATTCTGTTTCCAGGAAACAGGTTGTAATATTAAAGAATTACAACTTAAGATTTGGAAACAGGTTGTAATCTTAAAGAATTGGACTTGTTAAGAGTGCAGGAAGAATGAAGAAATCAACTACAAGAATAAAGAAAAGAATCTGTTTCCAAATCTTAAAGAATTGGACTTGTTAAGAATATGGACAAGAATAAGGAAAAATGCTAGTCACACAAAGAACAAATGGAAACAGAAATCAACTACAACCTTTCCTGGGAATGAAAGGTAACCAAGAGTGCAGGTAGGTATTCAATTTCCAAGTCACTAGTGTATCACCATTACCAGCAAAACTTATGTGACTCAAAGCAATAAATTCCTTGAATTGTCCAGGCAGCTGGGAGAAAAACATATCACGCCCAAAAATAGGAGAGTACAACACTATGATATTGCAGCAGTCCAGTAGGGGAATGGGGGGAAATAGGACTTAGTGCACAGTCCAGTAGGGGTATTAAGCAGTGGCTTCATAGCAGTGAGGGAATGATACTCAATTGTATGTTGGCACACTTGTCAGGGTTTATATTGCAGTAGGGCAGGTGCAGCAATGTGCTGTTTGAAATAGCAGTAGTAGTAGGAATATAGGAGGGTGTAACAGTGCATTGGACAGGGCCTACCCCTAGTGTTCAGGTGAAGGGAAGTGATGTTGGCCTAGGCAATAGTAGGGGCTTGATTTGAGTATCAGTAAACTGATTATAATGAGGGACTGAATGCATGATAAAAGATTCATAAGGACTGAGTATCAGTAAACTGATTTGTTAGTATCTGAATCATCACTATAAAGATTCACAAGGACTGAATGCATGATAAAAGATAAAAGACTTACAAGGACTGAATCCAGATTTACAAGGACTAAATGCATGATAAAAGATTCAATTGTAAGCATGAAACAACTCACCACTATAAAGCGGAAACTCCTATAGTCGATCATCTTCTTCATTTTCGAATGTGTCAGTATCTGAATCATCATCGGTACTGCTTCCATCATTACCAGAATCTGAACTCTCAACTTCCATGTCTTCTTCCAGAATATGCTCCATATTAGTGTTCACATCAATGATACATTCTTCTACTTCCGCTCGTGCCAATCTTGGCACATTATCTTCAAAATTAACTCTCTCTTCAAGTCGAGATACATTAATATCTCCCAACTCATTTAGTTGGTACGGCTCATCTTCATTTTCCATTTCTACTTCATCATTTTCATCATCTTTACCGAAGACATCATATATGTTTCTTGGTTTCGCTCTCAAAACAACACGCCAATTTTTGTTCTTGTAATCCTCCACATAGTATACTTGTTGAACTTGAGATGCTAAGACAAAAGGCTCATTAGCGTATTGTAAACGTGAAAAGTTAAGGCTCACAAAACCGAATTCATCCTTCTTATAGCCTTTGGTTTGATTCTTTCCATAACTAGGAACCTCAAACCAATCACATTTAAATAGCACAACAGAGTATCCTCCTGTGTATTCTAACATAATAATATGATTGATTACGCCATGGTAGTCCACATTCCCAGTCAACTCATCACCTCTTACTACAACACCACTATTTTGGGTCTTCAATAACCTTTCACTATCTTTTGTTCGAAATCTATATCCATTAGTACAGTAGCTCCTATAAAAGTGTACCCTTCTATCAGGACCTTGAGACAGTGAATATAGTTCTTCTGAGACCCTTTCATCGGCCTCTTTGTACAATTTTGATACCTACATGATCATTAATTACCACAATAATTAATACTATATATAATGTAGCCATCTAGAATAAGTCAATAGAACATGGGATTTACATACTTACACGTGCCTTGAACCACAACATAAAGTGCTTATTATGTCTTCGTTCAATATTATTTGAACTTTCATTCTTTAGTTCCTCCATGTGTTCACTACAAAGTTAGCATGATATAAGTTCCTTTAATATTTGATATAGGATACATTGCTAAACTTAATAAACTATGAGCTTATTTTAAGAATAAAAGTTACCTAATCCATGGCCGAACCTCATCACAATTTTGCAACACATATAAATGAGCTTGATCTCTCTCAACCATTGAAATTTCCTCATACTTATCAACACCCAAAGGCTTGCCTTTGTGTGAGAAAATTGAAAAATGAGAAGATGTTTGACCTTGTTCACCATCTGGATTTCGGTCTATTTTGCCCAACCCATTGCCTACATCATGCAAATATCTTGAACAAAATGTCATGCATTCTTGCGCTAAATATCCCTCAGCCATTGATCCTTCTGGACGTGCTTTATTTCTCACGTATCCTTTTAGCGTACGTAAATACCTACATACATGAATTATAATCATTTATAACTTTATTTAAATAGTAACATACTCTCTAATATAACATTTGAATTTAGAAAATAATACCAACCTTTCAATTGGATACATCCATCGGTATTGTACAGGTCCAGCAAGTATCACCTCATTAACTAGATGAACTGGTAAATGTACCATTACATCAAAGAATGAAGGAGGAAAAATTCTTTCCAACTTGCAGAGGGATTCTACAACTTGGATATGAAGTCGATCAAAGCATTTTGTGTCAATAATTTTAGAACATAACTCTCCAAAAAACATACTCAAGTCAATTAAAGGTGTGCAAATATCCTTTGGAAGAAGTCCTCGTAATGCAAGAGGAAGAAGTCTTTCAAAAAGAACATGAGAGTCATGACTCTTCAACCCACTAATTTTGCCCTCATTTACATTTATACAACGAGATATATTTGATGCATAGCCATCAGGAAATTTCACATCTTTCAAGAACTTACACAAAATCCTCTTTTCATCCTTAGAGAAAGTGTAACGTGCAGGAGGCATTATATACTTATCACCCACACAACGTGGATGAAGTTCTTTCATTATGCCTAAATTTTGAAGGTCGAGACGAGACTTTAGCGTATCTTTTGTCTTGCCTTCAAGGCCCATCAATGTTCCCAAAACATTATCACAAATGTTTTTCTCGATGTGCATCACATCCAAATTGTGTCTTAACATATGACTTTTCCAATAAGGAAGCTCAAACAAAATGCTCTTTTTTTCCAATTTCCAACATTATTGCCCTCCCGTTTTCTTTTCCGATTAGCTTTTCCAAAAACAACTTGATCAAATTTGCCGAATTGACCAATTATCCAATCTCCAGATGGAGGTTTAGGAGGGAGCCTATTCTCATGCTTGTTACCAATAAACCCCTTGCTTCTTCTTAAGGAGTGATTAATTGGTAAAAAACGACGATGATCCATGTAACAATGTTTACCACCATACTTCAACCAAAAAGAACTTGTGTCGTTATGACAAGAAGGACAAGCTAATTTTCCTTTTGTACTCCAACCAGAGACTGATCCATATGCAGGAAAGTCACTGATTGTCCACATTAATGTTGCACGCATTTGAAAATTAGATTTCAATGACGCATCATAAGTATTAACACCAACCTCCCATAATTCTTTCAACTCATCAATAAGCGGACGCATATACACATCAATATCATTTCCTGGACTTTTAGGGCCCGGCAAAATTGATGAAATAATAAAGTAAGACTGCTTCATACACAACCATGGTGGCAAATTACATGGAACTAATGCAATCGGCCATGTACTATACGATGTACTCATATTTCCAAAGGGATTGAATCCATCAGTTGCTAATCCAAGCCTTACATTACGAGCCTCTAGAGAGAAATCCACGTGGTTCTTATCAAAAGATTTCCATGCCATAGAATCAGCCGGATGTCTCAAAACATCATCATCCACACGTTCTTCCTTATGCCAACGCATGGAAGAAGCAGTTTTTTCAGACATAAACAACCTTTGCAACCTTGGTGTTAAAGAAAAATACCGTAAAATCTTTCTAGCAACTCTCTTTCTTTTGTTTAATCCACCAAACTCTTTATCAATATTACTTTCTTTCCATCTTGGCTCACCACAAGTTGGGCACTCACTGAAGTCAGAATAGTCCTTACGGTACAATATGCAATCATTGACGCAAGCATCAATTTTTTCATAATCAAGACCAAGATCCTTGATTGTCTTTCGTGCCTCATAAAAGGAATCAGGAACCTTGTTCTCTCTTGGACATATCTTCTTCATATACGTAAGTAACTGATCCATTGATTTGTTGCTCCACCCATTAAGACACTTCATCTGAAATAAGTTAACGATAAATGACAACTTAGACTCTTTACATCCTGGGTAAAGCTTTTCATCAGCATCTTTCAACAATCTGTAAAACCTTCTAGCTTCTTCATTTGGTTCCTCTCTAACTTGTGTATGTAAGTCTTCGTTGGCTCCCATTTCGAAATTATGTCCCATGTACATGTCATTCAGCATGCGGTAAGTACTCGCATCATCACATTGTTCTTGCATTATTTCATCTTCCAACTCTTCTTCTTCCCCCCCAGAATCTGGAAATTCCTCTCCATGATATATCCAACGAGTGTATGTTGTCTCAAAACCATTTTTTAACAAATGTAGTTCAACCATCTTCCTTGTATGCTCATACCCATTGTTACATTTTCGACAAGGACATTTAATCTTATCTATTACCCATGGGCATGAAAAAGCATCATCAAGAAATTTTAACATTCCCCTGTCATATTCCACCGTTCCTCTACGAAAATGAATCCAATTCTTGTCCATTCTGCACTAAATAAAGCACATTTGAAAAATAAAAAAGATTAGAGATAAAAAAAAGTAGATAAATATATAAAGGAGAAGACAAACTTATAAAATAATAGAGAATGAGACAAATTTATAAAAGCATGGGAAGTTGGAGAAATTATACGAAATCTTGAATCACTCACTTCAAATATAGCTTAACAGTGTCTCAGTTGACGATATTGTTGTTTTTTGTTACATATTCACGATGAAGCAAAAGAAAAATGAATTAACACTATTGTGGAGCATAACTAAGGATGAAGAACTAACTGTTGAGCAATGATTCAAATAGTAAGAATTATCTAAGGGTAGGAGACCAAAAGCTCAAAGAATTTGGGCTGGGTGAGTACAGGGACAAGTCTAAACAATGGATCAGGTACCAAAAGACATTTGGCCATGCATTTTTCCTTATTATTGTCCAATTTTGTATGTACAATATCGCAAGTCTGGTGGATGATAGCATGCATGTGTGAAAGAGTCCAGGCTCACATTTTCCACTTATATATGATCTTAGTGACACAAACGCGTCCAATATTGTTGGCTGATTGAGGTTCTAAAGTAGTAAATGTCCATTGCAATTGATAGAAGCCTTTTTCAATGGCCACCATACTGTGTAAAAGATTAGTCAATACAATGGGTCAAATCTCTTCAGCTCTAATGATTATTGGTTACACAAACTCCAAATAAAAAAAAGCTATGAGAAAAAACGACAATGAATGTACCAACCATTTAAAGTTAAGCATCCACTGGCATGCAAATAGGAAGAGTACATAAGATATTCACAATTTCTGGTGGTCAATACCATATACTTGGTATCCTGATAACAAGTTGTCGCATGAGAAATTGGTTGCAATGGATGCAAATTCTGATGCCTGCCTTTACCGGCTTTGCACAAGATTTTGGCTTTAGGGGAATTCGAATCCATAGATTTAACTTGACACCAAATTAAATGACTTCAAAACCACGAGCAATTTTGTCTTGGGTAAGTGATTTAATAAAACTGATAGTTAAATCTATTAAAATTGAATACTAATATGGTTGACTACATAGAGGTGATGGTTCATGTTTGGATATGTGATCATTGAGGGAGAAAGTCAGGGTAGACACTTGATGAAATTTTTTTCGACTCAGATGAAGTCCTTGCCAGAAGTATATGCTGCTCAGCTAATCTTAGAGGTGATGGTACCAAGTAGAAACAGCTCAAAGGTGAAAGTGGCTGCCAGTAACAGATCCTGGGAAGCAAATGACAAGAAGAGATGTATGCTGAAAACTGAAAAGCCTTTTCTTAGGAAGGTAATGTGCCTCCCAGGTGTTTTCTGTACATCCACCTCATGGTTACATTTCACAAATACTTGCCAACCAATGAAATTCTAAATTAAATTCTGAAGTCCTGGAAACTCAGATGAGTGCATGATTCAAAAGGCGAGGAATAAAATGGACCATGCCTAATGCACATTATGGAAGACATGGAACTTATGATGAGTCCACAACTGAAAAGTTGCGAAACAAAAACACCATTCTAATGCAATCTCATTAATATGCCAATGAGGGCTTCAAAACGTACATAAGTTAAACACCACTACCCACCCTCCATTGTAATCGAGGATGACATAATACCATTTACTGACATGTTATGATATTACTAATTCCCATCATATGAGCGGAAATTGGAATGAGGTTGATATTTTATTTAATAATAGAAGTCAAATATTCATCATGAATTTGTTAGAAAAACAAATACAAGACTTCGAAACAGATAGTATAAGAACACCTAAACTCAAAACTAAAAGCGATGAATTGTTTTTGTGACAAGGAATTACTTATTTCCTTTGGAAGAGCTTTATAGCTATATATTACCGTCTCCAAATTGCATCTTTGCAACTTGAATCACTTGTAGATTACAAAATATTGACATCATACATGTGACGAATAAAATCTGATAGTGCAGCAGCAGCAGCTTCCTTTGAAGCCTTTCCTGCCTCTTCAAGGCTTTAGTTAAAATCACACATATAGGTGAAATCTACACAGTTGGTTATGCGGCTTGTTCAAGGCCTTAGGCATAGTGTGCTAGTGAATTATGACTTGAATTAACCTGTCTGTTGTTGGCCTAAGATGTTCATGATTTTTGAAAAAACAAAAAACCTTGGCGCTTTGAGTTAGGAAGAAGATGAAATTGTACCGGGAAAAAAGAAATGAAAAGAAATGAAGGATTGATTGCAGAATTTGTTGTGCTTAATATTATGGAGCTGGAAATAATATAGCAGCAACAGACTTTTAATTCGAGCTTCATATCACAAGTTCTTATTGGATAACTTAGATTATGCATGAAATAGTAGCCCTCAAGTTCAAGTTTCTTTATTTGATAATGAGTATATTTTTTGTCCATAGATTCGATACAAAATTGTCAATCTTATGGTAAATAGCCCATGTATTCTCTATAGTACCTGATAGATTGCAGATGCAAACAGTTGCTGTGTTTTTATCGTGTAGCAAAGGATGGCACATGTTATAGTTGCAATTGTTAAAATCTGATTCAGTATTTTTTGATGCCAGTCTATGGTAGGATATAAAAGCATACTAATTTCTATCCTTAGTCACATTGACGAATAATAGGCAGATGAACCCAAGATTATCATGTGGATCGCTACATCAGTGAATGCCAGCAAATATACCAATATGGTATCTTTCATCATGAATTTGTTAGAAAAACAAATACAAGGCTTCGAAACAGATAGTATAAGAACACCTAAACTCAAAACTAAAAGCGATGAATTGTTTTTGTGACAAGGAATTACTTATTTCCTTTGGAAGAGCTTTATAGCTATATATTACCGTCTCCAAATTGCATCTTTGCAACTTGAATCACTTGTAGATTACAAAATATTGACATCATACATGTGACGAATAAAATCTGATAGTGCAGCAGCAGCAGCTTCCTTTGAAGCCTTTCCTGCCTCTTCAAGGCTTTAGTTAAAATCACACATATAGGTGAAATCTACACAATTGGTTATACGGCTTGTTCAAGGCCTTAGGCATAGTGTGCTAGTGAATTATGACTTGAATTAACCTGTCTGTTGTTGGCCTAAGATGTTCATGATTTTTGAAAAAAACAAAAAACCTTGGCGCTTTGAGTTAGGAAGAAGATGAAATTGTACCGGGAAAAAAGAAATGAAAAGAAATGAAGGATTGATTGCAGAATTTGTTGTGCTTAATATTATGGAGCTGGAAATAATATAACAGCAACAGACTTTTAATTCGAGCTTCATATCACAAGTTCTTACTGGATAACTTAAATTATGCATGAAATAGTAGCCCTCAAGTTCAAGTTTCTTTATTTGATAATGAGTATATTTTTTGTCCATAGATTCGATACAAAATTGTCAATCTTATGGTAAATAGCCCATGTATTCTCTATAGTACCTGATAGATTGCAGATGCAAACAGTTGCTGTGTTTTTATCGTGTAGCAAAGGATGGCACATGTTATAGTTGCAATTGTTAAAATCTGATTCAGTATTTTTTGATGCCAGTCTATGGTAGGATATAAAAGCATACTAATTTCTATCCTTAGTCACATTGACGAATAATAGGCAGATGAACCCAAGATTATCATGTGGATCGCTACATCAGTGAATGCCAGCAAATATACAAATATGGTATCTTTCATCATGAATTTGTTAGAAAAACAAATACAAGACTTCGAAATAGATAGTATAAGAACACCTAAACTCAAAACTAAAAGCGATGAATTGTTTTTGTGACAAGGAATTACTTATTTCCTTTGGAAGAGCTTTATAGCTATATATTACCTTCTCCAAATTGCATCTTTGCAACTTGAATCACTTGTAGATTACAAAATATTGACATCATACTTGTGACGAATAAAATCTGATAGTACAGCAGCAGCAGCTTCCTTTGAAGCCTTTCCTGCCTCTTCAAGGCTTTAGTTAAAATCACACATATAGGTGAAATCTACACAGTTGACACAATATCCAAAAATCGAAAGCATGGAAAGAAAGCAATATCCAAAAACCTTGCTCCAAGAAATAAACACAAACTTGAGCATGAAAGAAATCCAAGCACAGACACATTTAATCAAACATATTTGTTAACCCTAAATTTCTTCTTATCCATCATCGGAGCACAAAACACATCAACAATTGAAAAAAAATAGAAAATTAACAAAATATTGTTCGGTCTCTCTTGGACGTACCTTTTGGTCGCCGATCACTCAAAGTCGGTGGCGGCAGAGGCCTTATGCTGGATGCGCTCTTTCAAATCTCAAATCTTCTCGTCCCTAAAAAAACCACAAATCAAAGGAAAAAAAATAGAAAATAAATAATATAGAAATAACCGGTTGAAGGAGGGGAAGAGATACCTTAGGTTGAAGAAGGAGAGGAAAAATCTATGTTGAGAGAGAATAGGAATTGGGGTTTTGCAAAATAAATAAGGAGGGGAAAATAAGGAGGGGTTTCCCGTGCCTGTACGTATAGACACCAAAAATAAAATTTTATTCCGATTTAAAAACCTGATGTAAGTTTCCATCTATAAACAAATAAATATTGCCATATTTAATTTGATCTAAAAGAAGAAATACATGATTAATTTTGTGGCAACCTTTATTGCCATAAAATATTTATTTTATGGCAATGTAATATATTGCCATAGTTAATCGTAATATATTATGGCAATAATTCAACTTGCCATAATATAGTATAATTAAATATGGCATGTGTTATTGTTGCCATAAACGATCCAATCAAATATGGCATTACGTCTTGTTGCCACAAACGAGCATGTTTATTACGGCAATATTAATGTTGCCATATTGTGACTATATTATATGGCAATAATTTATGTTGCCGTAAGGCGTTGCCATAAAAAATACTTTTTCTTGTAGTGTTGCTAGTAACTAAGCCTGTGATAACCCTTATTAGTTAATGTATCAAGCGGTACTCATTGCTTGGCCGTGATTGATTGGATGGAGTCTAACCCAGTCTAGTCTTGTCCTGAACCTGTACAATATTGTTACATGACCTGATTGCTTATGCTTTTATTTTATCGATAAATGGTGGAAAACCAAGTTTCGTTCAGACTAAGGGTTACAACCCCAGTTCTTGTTTGGTTTAAGGGTTGTAACTTGGTTATCTGAATAGTCCCATGGTTATCTCATCATATATCATCACGATTTCCCATATTTCTAGTCATTTATTATATAATTATGTTCTTATGCTAATTGCTGGTTTTGGTTCTTAAGTGAAGCCTCATTTGTGGCACTTGCTCTTTCTGGGATCTGATCCAGCTGGTTTTGTATGGCCAGATACCGGAGCAGCTCCAGAGGATCTCCCTACCTTCCAGCCAGATGGTGACCACCAGGCGTAACCCTGGCAACGAGTGGGTTTTATTTTGGCTCTCTCACTCCATTGTAAAACTATTCTTTTGAGACGTTTAGCCGACGAGTATGTGTTAGCTCGATTGCAATTTACTTACTGTCTGTCTACGGGCTGTAACATGATTGACAAATCCTAGGGTTGATCATGTATGACTGAAACTCTTGCTAGTCCTCATATTTTGTACGACTAGTTTCATGATCATCTGAATATGTAATATTTGGGATGCCTTACCTTGTATGTCTGATGATCTAACATCTTGTAACATTTACTTATTTGCTTGAGATTGAGACACTAGGCTTGTTCATGACCATAAGAGACTGATGGCTTGTAGATAAACTCTCATGTATCTAGACAGTCGTGACCGTATATCGAGGTAGATTCTACCTCAATATACGTAGCTGGTTGTGTCTGTCCCCCGCTCTCCAGTATTTTGGTTCTGGGGCATGCCAGCCCTATACAAAGGGACACTGTTCATGACTAACCATTGCTGATGAGTAAGCTTTAGTTTGGTAGAAGGAGCCAGACTCGGAGAGCATATGTTCAGACCCCTTAGCCTATCTTCCAAAGGGATGTCATCCCACAGATGATCAGAATCATCATGATCTGGTGTAACAACATGAGAAATTATATTACAGGTTTTGACTTTTTGATCTTTCTTGGATTTTAAAATTTTACTTTCATGCTCTATTTCAGGTACTAAGTCAGGATGTACCCACATGATTTCACCATTTTTTAGGTGAGAGGCAATAGTCCTTTACTTTGATCTCTGGCTGGTGGAAGATTCACAATCTTCATTGTCGCCTTTGGAATCGGAACAATCCTATCAGGAACTTATTGTGGGGGAAATCCTCTAAATTGAAGAGAAATCATGTTAGTTGTGACTGTATGCTCATCATTAGTTAAAGCGATAGCTTTAGCATTTATCAACTCTTGAATCTTCTTCTTCAAGACATAGCAAGCCTTAGTAGAATGATTTATGTATCTATGATAGATACAATACTTAGGATTATCAGTCAAATCCACCTCGTTAGGTCATTTTGGATCCAGAATCTGGAGTTTACCACTCTTCACGAGACATTGGAATATCCCAAGAATATCATTGTCGTCGAAAGAGTACACTTCTTTCGACTTAGAAGACTCCGGATTAATTGGTGTAGTTTTGGATTTTGAAAGGTTCACCACCAGGGTTTCCTTTCCTTTCCTATTGCGATTACCAGAATTGTTACCTGAAGAGGTTTTCTTTCTTTTATCTTCTGAGGCGAAGATCATCCCATGTTCACGAGCCAATCTACTATTGGTCTCAGCTAAAACTGCTGCTATAATAAACGAGGTCCAATCTGTGAATTGAGAGCCTGTAAAAACAACGATGGTTGGTCGTCGATTCATTTTGCATGTATCAATTAATACTGAATCTGGCATACCATGAGGCATTTTCAAAGTAGCATGTCGAAAACGTTCAATAAACGTCCGAGTATCCTCTTTTTCTTTTTATTTAATCTCTTTTAAGGGAGACATATTCATGTCCATCCCACCTTCATAGAAACGAGAAAAAAACATTGCTTTGAATTCGTCAAAAGATGATATACAATTATCGGGTAGACTGCGATACCAATCGTATGTTGTACCTGTCGAACACCCAATGAAGACTCAGGTGAGAAGATTGTGGCTTGAATTTAGGAGAAAAGGGCACATCATTCCAAAGGGGTGGATAAGGTTGCTTGATCCCCAACTTCTGGAGCTGATCTTTGTGCTTAAGAACTTTAAATTGTTCTTTTAACTCCCGAACTGCTTGAATAGCTTCACTAGTTTGAGGGAGTATATTTGATTGAATAGTGGTTGGATGTACCGTAACTCCTACCGGAGGTGATACATCTTCTGGAATGAGAGGGTCAGGAGATGCAGAGTTTTGATTGATAACAGGCTCTTGACTTAGATTATTCAAAGGTATGTCAATCCCTTGACTATCTTGAGTTTGCGTAGCTACCTGTACCGGTGTTATCACTGCCGGTTGGACTGTTTGCTGTTTCATTATTATTTGATGTATATTTTGCATCATGGCAAGCATATCCTTCAACGATTGTTCTACCGCAGAAGGATGTTGTTCTGTATGAGAAGTAGACGTCTCTTGTTCCTCTCCGACAACGTAGGATTCAACTTCTCTTGAACTTACAGAGGGATTGGTGCAAATATATGAATCAACACTATCAGTCTCTGACTCCAAATACTGGGTACCCCCAGCCTCTGAATCTGAAGAATCCATATTTAAAGATCGTTGACTTCTTGACCGAGTATGTTGATATACTCCTTCAAAAGTGTCAAGGATTCAGTTGAACCGTTGTTGACTTGGAGTCCGAGACGAATTGCGTCTTGGACGTCATCCTCTGTTGATACGAGATGCCATATTGACTGATGCATAGGACAACTTATGTTCTTGGTCATCAATTTGTTGTTGAGGTACATTGTAGCTTAATCGGTCAAAAACTGATCGTTTAGTAGTAGAACAGCAATATTTGATCACAATTTGGTGACATTCACAATGATAGTTTTCTTGAGGGAGTGTCACAGGAGATTTTCTATTTTTACGCTTTTGCACAAGTTACTTGCGTAAATCAGAAGATTTAGAAGGTAATATTTTCTTTTTTACATTTGGGATAGAGAAACATTTAGTCCCATGTGTAAAAAGAAGATTACTAGCTTCATTGGCCGAAGAAAGTTGTGTATTTTTACGCGCCTGAAGTTGTGTGCGTAAATCATGTGTTAATTTTTGTGCACTGAGAACACCATCAGCATTGTGCGTAATCCTAAGATTAGGCACTTTGCGTAAAGCAGCACTAGAGGATTGTTGGCGTAAAACAAATTTTGCCAAAATTTCTTGTCTCTTTTGGTAAATCAAAGGAATTGTTTACCATAGGAGACTTGTTTTTACGCTGTACGCGTGTAGGTAAGTTCACTTTAGATGCAAAAGTACCATTATGAACTTTATCTACCATGTCACCGACAGAAGATTTGCCTTTACGCGTATGGCACAAAATAGGAACATCTGCTACGTCACAGATGGGAGATTTGCCTTTACGCGTATAGCGCAAGACATGATTGTCTAGCACGTCACAGACGGGAGACTGAATTTTACGCACAGGGCGCAACACTGAAGTAAGAACTGCCTCGTCATAGACGGGAGCCCCAACAACAGGAGTGGGAAGAATTCCCTTACCTTAAGAGACAATAGAGAGATCAGAGGGTGCTTTGGACTTAGGAATCCAAACTTTACGCACCTTTCGTGATTTTTGAACATTGGAGCAGCGAGCACTACCCCCAGTTCGGAGCATTTCTTCATAAGCAGCCTGGTCGAATTAAACAACCAGAGACTTTTTCGTCGATCCAATCGACACATCATCGTATTGAGCAATTGCTTTCTCCTCATAGGAGAAAGTCGTCCCCAGCAGAGTCACCATTTTGTTTCACTTAACAAAATGCCCTTAAGGCTTTTGAAAGAAAACGAGAAAAAGTGTACAAAAGTACAAGTAGATTCTGGAGAGTATTGCTATAGAAGTCTGATCTGAGAGCGATCAATTTGTTCCTTGGACCACACGATGATGATGAAGAAAACTGCTTGGAAATGAACAACTGAAAGAACTAATTCACCAGAAAGGTATCGACACAATTGGCACTGATGGCACAGTCGAATGCTTTCCTGCTTTGCCTCACTCTGTTCTTGAAGAAAAGTTGAAGAGAAATACTCGGGAAAATCACTTTGCTCTGAAAGTATCTGGTCTCCAAAAATCTTGTACCTTCTTCTTTAAAAAAGAGGTCTTTGTATAAGCATGTCTTCTGTGCGTAAAAAATACCAATATTACGTCTCTACGCAGGCTATTAGAATAACTGTCACCTACGTACAGAAATTAGCCTCTACGTATGTTGACACATGTCCCATAATACAAAAAATAAGGAGAGCACGTACACACGTTCTTCGAGAAGTGTGGCATGAAGGACACGTCAGAAAACCACGTACCCACATAATCATGACAAACTGTGCGTAAAAGATGTTGTTTGACTTGGTCTTCGAAATTTATTTACGCTTCTACACCTGCGCTGGACAACGCTACACTGTTTCGGATTTTCCAACGCTCATCACTTCATGTGTCTTTTCTTCTTGCATCCATAGCAAATAGAATCTTCCTCATTATTGTTGTTGTTGCTCTCTTTTGTTCTCCTGTTAAATCTCATGAACTTCTTGAATTTTCTTACCAGTAGAGCTTGATCTTCAGAGTCAGAGTCGCTGTCGTCAGAATCATCTTCAACAGTTCTTCTATGTTGAGCCTTGAGTGCGATCGACTTTTCTGACTTCTTCTTTGGTGTAGCATCGTCAAAATCTTGAAGTTCTAACTCGTGAGTGAGTAGCTTACCCATGAGTGTTTCCAGAGACATTGTTGAGAGGTCGTTCCCTTCAATAATTGCTGTAGCCTTTGGAATACAGTTCTTTGTGAGAGCTCATAGAAGTTTGCGAATCTTTTCATGGTTACTGTAATCCTTACCTAATAACGACAAAGGATTTACAACATCCAAGAATCTTGTAAACATCTGAGTGACTGATTCACTTGGCTTCATTTTGAACGCCTCGTACTCCTGAGTAAGTCTGCTGATCTTTGACTCCTTGACTTGTGTTGTTCCTTCGTGTGTTACTTCAAGAAGCTTCCACACTTCGTTTGATGTTGTGCAAGTAGACACCCTGTTAAATTTGGTTCTGTCTAAAGCACAAAATAAAGCGTTAATAGCATGTGCGTCAAGATTGGCCTTTTTCTTTTCATCCTCTGTATATTTTTCATGGGGTTTTTCAACTAAAACACCATCAATATTAATACGAGAAGGCTTTTTATAGCCATCAATAACTACAGACCATAAGTCAAAATCAAGAGATTTCAGGAAGAAACTCATACGTGTTTTCCAATAAGTATAGTTTGTGTAGTCAAACAATAGAGGTCTGTTCGTGGCTTGGCCTTCACTTGTGAATTTCACAGTTGCCATGTATAATTCTGTGATCAATATAATAATTGAAAAATAATTGAATATAGCTGTAATTTTATCTTGCTTTACCTGTATAACCCGTTTTGATACCAATTGTAGGAACGAATTCGTAAAGCAGAATACTCTAGTGGGGGGGTGAATAGAGTAGGCAGCAAAATATTGCTAATTAAAACTTGTCAACAGTTAGATCACAAATATAATGATAATAAAAATAAATAAATAACTATAAATGAAAGAGATCAGAAGGCAAACGCAAACACCGAGATTTATACTGGTTTCTCTCTTGTGAGGACTAGTCCAGTCGGAAGAACTCTAGCTTCCGGTTGAATCCACTATTGGAAAATCCTACAAGTTTTCATACGAAGTCCTTGCAACTTCTACAGATACGAGCTTTGAAACGAAGAACTCGACCAACTTCAATTGTGAAGAGTCAATCTTCAATCAAGCCTCTGATTACAATCGCTTTGAAACTTCTAGACCGTACCGCACTGGCAAATCGACTAGAGGATTGTAACTGGCTTGGGACTTGAAAATGGAAGCTTTTTAGAACTCTTTGGAAGAAATGTAAGCTTTAGAAGAGAAGAGATTGAAAGTGAATTGGTGATTTGAAATGATCGAAATCCTTCTCTATTTATAGTTTTTTCAAAGGCAGAACACTGACAGAATTTGGGCAGAATTCGGACAGAATTCTTTGTAACCAACCGCAACTGAAGGGAGACCAAGTTCAAAATCAAACGTTCATATAACGTTCAACTTGGTCGAACTCTGGCCGAACTCTGGCCGAGTTATGTCAGGGTTTGGTCAGTTGATTTTGTGAAAAATAAATATTTGGCTTTTTAAAAATCCTTCAGAAGCTTTTTGTAAAATAGATGTTTTTCAAAAACATAGGTTATTTTAAAAAGATAGGTCAGTTTTGAAAAAAGTTTTCCGATAGCCTATTTGCCAGTACGACTTGGTGTACAATATTCCTAGACTCAATAAAAATAAAAATTACATTGCTCTAATGAAATACATTCTTGAGTGGCAAACAGCTTCGGTCTTGAACAGAATAGATATCCATCTTTGATCAGTGTCCAAAACGTCGTTAGTAAACATCTGAATGATTCGTATACCGAGACAGAGTTTGATCAATTATTAAAATCAGGTTTGACCATGACCAATGTGCCAATACTGTTCTCCTTGAGTCTTTTTCATCTATGGCTTTATTCGATTCTTAAGCCAGTCACAGTTTCATATCTGCAGCTTTTATCATTAGACATAGTATTGTATCTGAGCCTCTAGACTGCACCTATAAAATCTCGACTGGAGGAGGCATCATCTTGGTGAAGGATGTTTGCGTCGGCCGCCGCATTACCATAGGGGGCCGAGAAATGCATGCTAGTTTACACATAATGCCACTACCGAGCTTTGATATAGTGCTCGGCATGGACTGGTTGAGTAAACACTTTGCCAGAATTGACTGTCACCGCGGATGTATTGTGTTTAGTCCGCCTGGGGAGACCATGTTCGAGTTCGCCAGAGGAGCGGTAGAGCGGCATGGCGATGCTCTTTGTAGGACCATGGTAGCGGAGAAGGAGCTACCATATCCTATCATCGCAGAGTTTCTCGACGTATTCCCAAAGGAGCTACCAGGGCTGCCGCCAGATAGAGACGTTGAGTACTTCATTTATCTTGTGCCAGGTGCGGAACCAGAGTCACAGCGAGTATACAGAATCAATAACAAAGAGGCCATGGAGTTGAAGAAGCAGATCGACGAGCTACTGGAGAAAGGGTTCATTAGATCGAGTTCGTCGCCTTGGAGTGCACCGGTGTTGTTTGTACCAAAGAAGGATGGGACGGTGCATATGTGTATCAACTACCGGACCTTGAATAGCAAGAGGATCAAGAATAAATACCCACTATCAAGAGTTGACGATCTTTTCGATCAGTTGCATGGTGCACGAGTATTCTCGAAGATCGACTTGAGGTCGGGGTACCACCAAATAAAAGTGAAGAAAGAAGATATTTTGAAGACAGCTTTCCAGACCAAGTACGGTCAGTACGAATTTATGGTGATGCCGTTTGGGTTGACCAATACCCCGACAGTCTTCATGAATTTGATAAAAAGGTATTCCATCCATACCTTGATAAGTTCGTGGTGGTCTTCATCGATGACATCCTCATTTATTCGAAGTCGCTAGAAGAGCACGAGGAGCATCTGAGGATCGTACTGGAGACCCTCAGGAAGGAGAAACTCTACGGGAAACTTTCAAAGTACGAGTTTTTCCTTGACAAGGTAGAATTCCTCGGTCATGTAGTGACAGGAGACGGTATATCCATTGACCCAAAGAAGATTACTGCTATTGAGTCATGGACTACTCCGACTTCTGCGGCTGAGATTCGGAGCTTCTTGGGATTGGCGGGGTACTACCGAATGTTCGTACAGGATTTTGCACGGATCACGGAGCCGATGACTAGGCTCACTCGGAAGGACGTAGTGTTCGTATGGACAGAGGACTGCCAGGCTGCATTCGATGAGCTAAAGAAGAGGCTGACGACAGCTCCCATATTGACGTTGCCATCCGGTTCCGGCAGTTTTTCTATCTATAGCGATGCTTCAGGAAAGGGCTTGGGGTGTGTATTAGAGCAGAACAAGAAGGTGATAGCATATGCGTTCAGACAGCTGCAAACTCATAAGAAGAATTACCCTACCCATGACCTAGAGTTGGAAGCGGTTATATTCGCCCTGAAGTTGTAGAAATACTACTTGTACGGAGAGCATGTGGAAATATTTACTGACCACAAAAACTTGAAGTACGTTTTTATGCAGAAGGAGCTGAATATGAGGCAATGCAGTTGGCTGGAATTACTAAAGGATTTTGACATCTCGTTGCAGTACCATCCGGGGAAGGCGAATGTAGTTGCGGATGCCTTGAGTCGGTATCCAGTGGCTATGTTCTTGACGAGAGACCGGCACTTATTGGCAGACTTGGAGAGCTTAGGCATTGAGGTCATCATTCCTGGGGTCGAGATGCAGATGATGGGTATGCAGATTCAGTCTGGACTGATGGACAGGATATGAGAGGCACGGCACCAGGATGAGCAGCTGAGGAGTATCATCACGCAGGCACAAGCTGGTTTGCTAGAGGACTTCACCATTGCAGAGGATGGCTCATTGAGGGGACGAGACTGTGTATACCTAGTGGAGAACTGCGAGAGGAGGTCATACAGGAGGCACACCGTTCTCAGTATTCCTTGCATCCTGGAGCCAACAAGATGTACAAGGATATGAGAGCCCACGTATGGTGGTACGGCATGAAGCGTGAGATGGCATGCTTCGTTTCTAGATGCCTTATGTGTCAGCAGGTCAAAGCCGAGAGGCAGAGATCAGGGGGTTTACTTCAGCCGTTGCCGATTCCCAAGTAGAAGTGGGAACATATTACTATGGATTTTGTTTTTGCTCTTCCACGTTCGCCAGGCGGGAAGGATGCGATTTGGGTCATCGTTGACAGGTTGACCAAATCGGCCCACTTTATACCATTCAAAGTGGGACTATCCACGGAGAGATTGGCAGAGTTGTATGTGAAGCAGATCGTCAGGTTGTATAGCGTTCCAGTGAGCATCAACTCCGACCATGATAGCAGATTCACATCCTACTTTTGGAGGAGTCTGCAGGCCAGCTTGGGCACATCGCTCAAGTTCAGCACAGCCTATCACCCACAGACCGATGGGCAGTCGGAGCGGACCACTCAGACGCTCGAGGATATGCTGCGGACGTGTGTACCAGATTTTAGCGGCTCATGGGAGGATCACCTTTACCTTGTGGAATTCTCCTACAACAACAGCCACCAAGCTAGCATCGGGATGTCCCCTTTCGAGGCTTTATACGGGAGGAGATGTCGTACCCTACTATCTTGGGACAACGTGGGTGAGAGAGCACTATTGGGGACCGAGATGATCGTGGACACTGCAGAGAAGGTGAAGCTGATTAGGGAGCGACTTTGTATGGCTCAGGACAGGCAGAAGCACTGGGCCCACAGTCACCGAAGATCGTTAGAGTTTGAGGTATAGTTCTCTGTAGTTGTAACTGTTAAATAATGATAAGAATAGGTCGTAACTCTGGCTTGAATCTAGGTGGACGACATGGTGTTCTTGAAGATATCACCGACACGTGGTACGATACGATTCGGAGGAGGCGAGAAGCTCCGTCTGAGGTACATCGAGCCGTTTCACATCCTCGAGAAAATCGAAGAGGTGGCATACCGCTTGACATTACCATCCGCACTAGAGGGAGTACATAACGTATTCCATGTGTCCCAGCTAAGCCGATACGTGGCAAACCCCAGCTAGGTGCTAGACCACTCGAAGATTGAGGTGGGACTGAGCCTTAGCTATCCGGAGCAGCCCGTGGAGATCTTGGATCGACAGGAGAAGGTGCTACGCAACCAGACCATTCCATTGGTGCATGTCGCATGGAGGCATCATTCTCCGGACGAATCCACTTGGAAGAGAGAAGACAAAATACGAGTGCACTATCCTTACCTTTTCGAGTCATGAGATATAAATTCCTACTCTTGTGTCTATCTTTAATTTCGAAGACGAAATTATTTTAAGGAGGGTAGATTTGTGAGCCCTTGACCCAAAATTCCCATTTTTATGTTACTATATTTTTCTGAATTATTAATTAATGAATAGATTTATTTGAATAATTAATGTATATGTAAAATATATAGATTGTTATTTCCTAGAAATAATAAGGGAAGGCAGGAAGTGGGGGTTTTACAAATATCTCAATGAGGAGGGGCTAAATTGCAAATGTTAAGTTTAAATCCTAATAACTAAACGGCTAGTATAAAATTCAAATCCTTCGAGTAGCTGGATTCGAATCCAGCTCTCGATAGAGATTGGAAATTCAACCTTATCCTTTCGATCCACCTGAACCCTAGTATAAATACAAGGGATCACAATGGCCCCTGTTTTCCCGAACCCTAATCTCCTGCCACAAATTCTCCTGCTCTGCATCGAGGAACTACTCGAAGAGTTGAAGCAAATCAAACCATCAACGGGTAATAATTCCCCACCATGGCCTTGATTCATTAGAACTAATTACTCCTAGCCTTGCAAGCGCCTGTCATTAACTAATATAGGATGGGATGGGTAGGTGTTCGACTTAATATCGAATAAGGGACTTATGGGGTGTACTCGTGTGTCGAGCACAAAGTGTTAATGATGCATCATATCCTATTTTAGGTTGCCATAAGATTTCATACCATATGAACATTGATACCGTAATTCCATACCAATAGACACTGATAGGAACAGGGGGTATCAACAAGGACAGCCTTGACCTTGATGTATACTTGATATCATGTCCAACAAACTGGTATCATACTGATACCTTAATTAATCAATGTAACACCCTTATGTCTGATGGATAACTAGTGCCATCTCGACCTTAGCATCAGAGCTAGGTCTGAGCCTGATTCCTGATGACCACAGTCTAGGTGCAATAGGGAACCCATGTTCCTGTGTAGGTCGTTAAATGCACAGGTGAGGTGCATATGCAAAACTACTACTCTGAGATAGCAGGTAACATGGTTGTTTACATAACACAAGGGCTTGAGTAATTATGGCTATATGGGAATATTATACATATAACCTGTTCCTTATGTTCTTCATGTTGCCATATGCTATACCAATGTAGGTAGGAGAGCTAGAGAAAGTGGTAACTGTGCATATGTATCCTGCATAAGTGTCTGCACCATAGACTAGTATGTACATATGTATCCTGCATATATTATATAGATAAGTGTAGGAGATTATTCAAATGGATGCTTAGTATCAGTTCTTAACTGATATAGTATCAACTTCTTAACTGACATTGTGAAAATTTACAAACTGATATTGTAAATCAGTCCACAACTGTGTAGTTGGGATTTTGAGTTCATTCACTCAGGAAATAATATAGAAGGGGAGGGGGCTCGATCACAAGCTTAGGAGTTGGGTACCAGTCAAGGGACAGTTATGAGAGATAGATGGTATGGCACCTGGTGAGAGACTTTAGGAGAGTTTTTGGACTGGGATGTGAAAATGGTGTCTTTTATTGCAGAGCAGGTTTTGAGCAGATATTGTTACAGTCCATAGGGATTGGATTTTGGTTCAGTCCAGAAACAAACATAGAAGATGGTGACAGGGAGATTTAGGACTCATGTCAGAGGTTAGTGACCCCTGGTACATTGTTGGTCCAATGTTCACATAGACCATATATTCAAGGTTGAGAGGTAAATTGAGTGTCAGTGCAGAGTATCAGGCCAGAGGCTCACAGGCAACTACACATATCCAGACATCTAAGGCAACACATAGGAAGTAGAAGGATTAAGACGGTTGTGGTACATTGCCCTAGAGTAGGTAGGGTGGTTCAGAACAGGACTCGGATTGGACAATAAAGAAGTAAGTCCCAAAATATAAGGGAAAGACATTCCCTTTCCTCCTTACTAAGTCAAAAGTACCATGAAGTACCAGGACTTAATAGGAGTTAGTACATGACCATACTAGAACTGAGTTCATGTAAGGACAGGGAAAGACATGCCCTTCCATCCTTGCTAAATCAAAAGTCAGTACAAACATCCCTTAATTATCCATTGATACAGTCAATTGCCATACCATCAGGAGGGACAGATACCAATCACATTAGCTTATGGGCTCTAACCGGTTATTCATATCATGTTATTGTTTTCGAAGATATAGGACTTTAGGAAGGATTCCTAAACATATCAGTTAATAGATATGACACCGGGTTAGTAAACCAGAATAAGTAATTGGTGGAGAGATGTAGGTGAGAGTTCAGTAGGAAGTAGCAATGTGTATGGCACTTGGCCAATTAAGATTTAAAATGGTAATGTATCCTAGATGCAGCATGTTAGTATCAGAAAATTTAGCAGGTAAAGAGGGTATTAGCCATATACATCACTCAGAGTACTTAACAGGTACTGTATTAGAGGTTGGGGCTACCATCGAGACAGAGGCTAGTAGCCTATGTAAAGGGGAACCATTAATGAATAGGATGTCATGCGTAGGTGCAGGAATCAAGATTCCTGCTGCAATTGAAACCACATTGGGCATTTATGTGGGGATTAGATTATAGGTTAGGGCGTGGGTCAACATGCGTGTGACCTTGGTTATATGCCCAGAAGTATGACCCTATAAGTCTTACCGGGACTTAATGTCCCAGGAGATACATTGGATGCATGTAACAAATCTACATGCATTATCCTAGTATCATTGTAGAAACCCCAAATCCTCTCAACATGTACACTGTCTTGAGTGATACCCCAAGTATCTGACAGGCCAGGAGGATGTATCCTAGCATAGTCTCTAGGAGTACCTGACCTGTCATATCCGTGAGACAGATTGCCAGGTTGGTTGAATGTCATATGATATGTGCCATATATTACCACATAAGTTTTGTACTATATTATACATATATGTATTGTATTAAATAGATACATGAATATGTATAGATATATATATATAGCTACACCATATTTTATTCTGTTAGTTGTAGTAAGGGTGGATATTGTGTAATTATTTCTATTGTTAACTGATATGGACTTTAGGATCCATGTCAGTGGACTGAACCAATTAAGATTTCCTAAGTGACAGTGAAGAGAGGGTTGGTTTTGGACTCTAGGTTGGGAATTAGGGGTGTCCCAGTTCTTTCCATCATTAGAGGAGTATGTGTCAGTCCCTCGACTGAATACAAGAGCCTGGGATTGAGGGAAATCTCTTCCCTGGGTTGGACAGCAGTGAGGATCCCTTAAGTAGGAAATACAGGTCATCCGATTTAGAGGTAAGCCTTGAATAAATCTCGAGTATCAGTTATAACTGATATCAGTCCTACCAGACCTTGCGTAGGCTTAAACCTGATATCAATACATATGTACCCAAGAATATCCTAGATGTTAGAATGGGCATAACAGTATACTGCATAATAGCAGTATGTAGTAGGGTTTGCAAGGCCCTATGAGCAGGGGATCCTGACCTATGTTTGGGGGCATAATGGCAGAGCATTCAGCACCTTACCTTGGCCAAACCCTAGGTTTTTCCACAACTGATGTACTTGCAGCAGCAAGCAAGTAGCCATGCCCTAGCAGACAATGTAGCAATACTCTTAATTAAGAGTATCAAACCTATTGCAGTATCAGCTACTATTTCAAACTGGGATATGAGTACCCTGTACTGGTACAACCTGGGACAAGGAATTCAGGTGACTGTATAGTATGCTCTTGAGTCTAGACATATGTTTCAAGGATTAGAGCTTGATAACAGCCCAGGAATATGTGAACAGTACGTGCTAAGGTTAGTCCAACTTTCAACTTTTGTTTAGTCCTTATTAGCCTGGATCCTATCCACACTATTTGGATCTCCACTTTTAAGTATATGTTTAGACTTGAGTTCTACGAACAGACCTATTTTACTCAGTAATTCTTCTAAGCAGCCTGTAGTTAAGACACCCTCGAACTGAATATTTCATTCATTTAATAGGATGGTAAGGATCGGTTGTTAGCAGAATTTAATCTTCCATTCCTATAACAACAGAACCAAAGCGGGTTTTAGTCCAACTGGACAGGGGTCAGTCCCTGAGAGCACCCAAATACACCATTTAGTATTGGTTCCCCTTATTAAGTTCAGTCCAAAATTGGTTGGAACTCAATACCTATAATCGAATTCCATTGGTTGTACGAAACCTAACCCTGAAACCCAATATAACTGATGATCAAGGGAGCAACTTAGGATAAAGTGAAGGGAAGTTCAATCTAGGTACAGGGGGTACATTGGAAACAATTGACAGAGGAACCTTCAACCTAATGTATAAAACGGTAATGACATCAATAAGGAGATATCCAAATCATAGACCCATGTACAGGAAATAGAGGGTTAGTACTTGTAGAGGCTGTGGTAGGTAGCTAAGTGTGTAAAGGGTAACTTACGAGGCTAAAAAGAAATGATAGATAGAATTATCCTTATTTCCATATCGCATCTGTTAACACAAGAAATGCTAAAAATAGTTTACTTGGACTCCAACTCAGCACTTGATCAGTACTCGCAGCTCGGGACGACAGGCATGTGCATATACTGATTGTTACCATTTTTGATAGTTTTCTTTACATGCTATACATATGTCTTGCTGCTTGTTGACACGATCGTCACACGGGAAAGTATCTTGGATTTATTTTACATCTAGACTGCCTTTTACCTGCTTACTTCACTTGCGATTGATTTCATAAGTACTAGTTAGGCGGAGAAATATCTTAGTAGACGTGTGAACTACCCAATCAATCCCTAAAATGTCTATTCTTGCCTGAGAGCAGCTGCACACGATACGTGCAGGGTGCCGAATTTACCCCTTAGCCGTTCACACGTCGAACCGGATATTTCAACACACGTAAATAGTTTTATTCCAGTCATTCCATCTTACTTTGCCACTTACAATGTTACCATGATTACCATGATCTATTTATTTGTTTTCTAGTAGATAGTTCTTATTGATAGAGTTTACATGTCTTTTTCTGTTGTACCATGATGCTAGTTATTTCCTAGTTTCATTCTCATATGTTACATTCATGTTTATGATTCTGTTGAGACTCGGATAATGGTCATATGTGTACTTGTTCCATTTCTGACTGAAAAAACCAATATTTTAGGTGATGGGTTAGAGGAGTTCTGTACTAATTTTTATGAGCAGACTGAAGACCCTGATTTGAGCATGCAGGAGGAATTGGATGCGGGGCTACCCTCCGCAGGAGACTTTTAGCTAGACATTATGCCATAGAGCATGAGTTGCTTACAGAAACTCTTTTTTTTATTATACTATATTTTATTTGTGGATTATGAGAGTGGAGTAGTGGACATCCTTTTTGGTACACTTTGGTTATCTTGAGACTATTTTATATACCATATTTTGGGTCTCTTCACATTGTGATCTCTTCAGTTATTAGTTTGTTTCTCTCATCATGGTCATTGTTTAAATAATTTATTGTTATGGACTGATCTGTGAATTTGGTCTTTTGTGGAAATCTATAAACTGCGTGGTTGTTTCTGATAAATTATGGAGATGATTAGACAGCGTTCTACCGCTGATACTATAGGCTGGACGTACCCACGGATCATACCCAAATATTGGGTGCGGGTCGTGACACTTTCCTACGCAGGTGCGGCCTTTGGTGTCTCCTGTAGAACCAGCTTCCGTAGTGGTATGTGTATTATCATCAGTCTGGTTCGGTTCTTTTCTCTTTCGCTTATATGTCTCTTCTTTTGCAGGAGAAGAGAAAACCCCGGTCGTCGAAACCGGGCCCAAGTCAACCAAAGGAAGTGGCAAGCTCGCCTGATAAGCGTGTCCCTCCGATCGTGCCGTCTCCTGTGGAGGAGAATTTAGATAATGTTGTCACCATGGAAGTTTCTAGTACTTTAGGCTACGGTGGAGATGATACTACAGGTGGAGCGGCACCTGAGTATGTTGACCCCTCTCAATGGAGAGGTGGAGCAGAGTCTTCACAGGGAGTGAACCAATCTGATGTGGGGTCCCCCAAAACTAGCATGGGGGCTCGAAAGAAGTTGTCAGACAAGCCCCTCCTGATGCGGAGGAAGAATGGGACTCATCTTCCCCAAACGGCATTCCTGGAGAAGATGTTGCTGGAGATGATCCCCCAATAAGCAGAGAAGAATGTGCCGAGGAGTCGGCCGCTAGACCTTCTCTTAGGGAGTCTTTGGAGAGCCCAATTTCAAGGGCTGCTCCATTGTCTAACCATATTCTTGTCCCGGTGGGTGACATGACTCACTTGTCGAGTCCGACTCCTGTCCCGAGAGTTGATACTGATGAAGGGGGAGTAACTCGACTGCCGAGTCCTACTCCGATTTTAAGTGAGAAAGAGGCGGGAGGATCTGCTCTCTCACCCGATGCCGAAAACCCTCTGTTGACGGCAGGAGGATGCGCTCTTGCTGCCGATGTTGCTGCCGAGACTGCTGTGGCAGGCTCAGCAATTGTAGGGCTGCATGATGCCCACTTAAATAAAGGCAAGAGGCCTCTTGTGGAAGGTGCACTCCTTCTCCCTCCTGTCTGGAAAAAGATATCGGGTGCTCAGGGAGGTTCAGAGGTCGTGATTACCGAGACTCCGATTTCTTCTCCTGAAGGCATAAGATCTCAGGCCCCTGCGAGCCAAGCGACGACTGCGCCCTCAGCCTCAGGTGTGGGAACTTCTGCAGGAGTTGCTCCCTTGGCTCTTGTAGTAGCTCCGACAACTCCTACGATGACGCCTCAAGTGCTGGCCGATGCAGAAGAATATGTAAGATTCATGGTCGAGGCCGTCTACAAGATGTTACGACGGGAAGTATCGGTTGTATTGGACGAAGGTAGAAGCTTCGCGACTGCAAGGTGCATGGTGCTACCATTTATCTAGCAGATCCATAGTTACCAAGGCTATGATCATATGGTCGAGATCTTGGAAGCCTCTATGACTGAGCTCGATCTTCGCCTGACAAAAATCCAGAACATTCGGCAAAACGACTTTTCTGCTTTAATTGAAGCAGAGCAGAATAAGCGGGAGGCTGTCGTTTAATTGGCTCACTCTGACACCATGGCTACCTGGGCGCAAGAGATGGCCGATGCTATAGACAAGGAGGAGAGTTTATCCTCGTCGATGGAGGAGAAGGCCAAACTGTGAGAGTCCCTGAAGTTCAACCTCGCGGAAGTTGATGTGAAGATTCGTCATCTGCAAGAGCAGCGAGCCTGGCTTCTGGCTGATTTCGAACAGGTGCAGGCTGAACATGTCCAGCTTATGGAGGAGACGACGAGGTGCACTCGCCATGCGGCCTTCTTGCTTCGTTAGAAGAAGGATTTGGACGACAATTTTGCCACCGACCTTGCTCCTGAAGCCAGGCTAGCAATACGCCAGGAAGCTCAGCGATGCATTCTGGCGACTATGGAGACTAAAGCTCAAGACTTGCAGCATCGTATTGACGAACTAATTGTCGATCCTTAGTTCTTTTGCCTTATTTCTTTTTGTTTTGGAGACACTTTTGTCTCTCTTTTTATGTAGGTTTTGAAAAAATGTAGCTCTGTTATTTCCTTTGTTGAAGAAATAAAGAACCCTTTGCTTTGTTCAATCATTTATGATTTTTGTGGACCTATTATCTGTTGCACACTTTGGGGGTACAGATAATAGGTTGTATGATGGACCCAGCATATTTACTCAGAGGTAATATGGACTTGGTAAATATGGAGTACTTCTACTGGGGGTATTATGTGGACTTATCATCCTTGGCGTACCTTAGTTTTAGGTACGGACTGATAAGTTGAAAGAGAGGACCAACATATTTACTCAAAGGTAATGTGGACATAGTAAATATGGGCTAATTGGTGGAGTTTTCCTACTCAGAGGTAATATGGATATAGTAGGAGTAAACTTTGTGGGGGTTTATAGAACAACTCATAGGTAATATGGACGTAGATGTTATATGGTGCAACAACACAGGGATTATTGTACAGAATGTTTACTCAGAGGTGATGTGGACGTGGTAAACATTGCTTTAAACATGATCTTATACGGTACAGGATCCTGCTTGATGAGGTGTAGAAAAGCAACTCAAAGGTGATGTGGACATGGTTGTCCCTCTACTGGGGAGAGAATGAAACAAAACGGCTGGACTCTAGAAGTATATGATTTATCAAATAAGGGGTGTGAACTTGGTTTGGTCAAGTTCACTAATCCTCTCTCTGGGGAGAGACAGTGTGTTTTTGACAAATATCAAGAGTGGTACTTTCCTGAGGATCTTGGTGAAGCTCGACTTTGCCAAAGATAATGGGGTTCTCGTCCTTGTTCCGAGGCGGGACTATGTAATAGAATCCTTGGTACAGGACGACTCGATTTATATGACTCACAGTCGTTATTTGTGTTCGCAACGACTGCAGAGCATTATCTAGAGTGTATATGGTATTCCAAAGTGGAAGACTAGAATAATTGAAAAACACTCTCTTATTGATAAAATACGGGATCTTGTCCCGAGGGATTACATCATCGAGGGATGGAGCATCGACATTAGCCGATATGTACTCTCCAAGTTCTTCATCGGTAAGAACTGGAGCAGCCTTGGAAGGTTCAGAAGAGTTTTTCGGGAGCTTGCCCCGTGCTGGCTCCTGGGACTGTTCTGAGAAGGACGCCGAGGTCTTCTCTTGTGGCCTGACGGGTGTCGACAACTGAGGAGGTCTGTCTTTGAGCTGCACCTTGAGGGGAGCCTCAGTTGGTGTGTCAGGAGATGGAGCCTTTCCCCGTAGCTTGGCTACGAGAGGAGCCGCCACTTGAGGGGGCTTGCCTTTGAGGCGTATCTTTAATGGAGCTTCATTGGATGTCCTGTCCAGAGAAGCTGGCGCCTTCCCGCGGAGTTTGACTACCATAGGGGATGATGTTTGAGGCGGCCTCCCTTTGAGTCGCAATTTTAGGGGAGCAATGATTATCATGTCCGCCTCTGAGTCAGCTTCGACCTCAGCTTTTGCCTCGTTATCAGCGTCGTTGGCTTCATCTCCGAGATGAATCGATTTGTACCGATCAGCGTCGGTGAAGAAGGCTTCAATCCCTCTGATAGGATCGACATCAGCAAACTCTGTTCGGATGATGTCGTTGGTGGACACCTATTTCATACATTGATGGAGAGTGGATAGCACCACCATATATTTATGTATCCATGGCCGTCCCAACAGGATGTTGTAGTTGATGTCTACATCCACAACATAGCAAGTCACTTCGGTCTGGAGATCGCCGATGTGATACTTCAAGCGGATCTTCCCCAGCGGCTCACTCTTACTAGCATTGAAGCCACTGATGGTAGTGTAAGACGCTGTCAGGCAATGCATCGGGATCCCTAATGTCTGAAGTAGAGATCGGGGGATGATGCTGAGAGAAGACCCAGAGTCGATCTGTATTCGATCCACCTTGATGACACCGACATACCCTGTGTAATACAGGGGTCTGTTGTGCCTATTGTTCTTGAGCAGCCTATCATGTTGAGTGAATGTGATGTTAGGGATGATCTTTCCCACATTATGGTAGTGTGGGCATGCTATAGGATCGTCGTCAGGCTGCTTGACCTGACTGATGAAAGACTCGACGTCCTTCAGGGCTTCGCAGTGAGCCTCTCGAGTACCTTTGGATAGGCAGAGGAGCTCGAATAGGGAAAGTCATACTGGAGTACTGGCGAGTTGTGTCGGTATGTCGAAGTTGTGGGGCTTGGCTAACCCTAAAGTATTGTCTTTTCGAAGAGGCTTGTCGAAGCGGGCCTCCTTCTGTTTGTTTGTCAGCTGCAGGAGGTTGGGATGAACCTTCTCCTTGGACAGCTGTGGTGATGATAGGAGGCGTCACTTTGGATGGAGCCTCCTATGGCTGGGCGTTCTGCTATAAACGTGTTTGTACGGGCAGTGCTTCTTCAAGGGAGAAAGTCATCATTCGGCAAGACTTGGTCTTCTTGTCTTTGCTTTTGGAGGTAGAGGTTATCCCCGGTTGAGTCAGCTCTGGAACGAGATCCGGGTGAACCCACATGATCTCTCCCTTGGATGTTGTAAGTGGTGTGAGCCCACCCATATTTTCGTGGGTTGGTGGAAGGTTGACTACTTCTATTGTCGCCTTTGGGATGGGGACGACGCCATCTTGAGCAGTAGTAGGCGGTAAGGTGTCAAACTGGAGCGACACCATGTTGGCCGAGACTGTCTTCTCCTCGTAGTCGAATGAGATGACGTTCGTATTAATCATGCGCTGTATGTAGTCTTTGAAGATGTAGCAGTCTTTAGTTGGATGTCCAACGAACCGATGGTAGTAATAATACCTCGGGTCGCCGACTCTGCCTACTTCGTCAGGACGCTTGGGATCAGGAAACTTGATTTTGTTGCCATGCTTCAGCGTCTCGAAGAGCTGTAAGGTATCCTCATCGTGGAAGGAGTAGACCATCTTTGCTCATGGTACGGTAGGAGGCCTCTGGACAGGACCTTACGTGTTGTTAGACGCATTGACAGTCAATGCCTGATTCCCTTTCGCTTTGTGGCTACTACTGCTGGTCGTAGGCCATTTCCCTTTGTCGTCGAAGGTGGGGAAGTTAACCCCCAGAAGGCAAGCATTACGTGCCTTCTTTTCAGCAGCTTCGGCTTAAATGATCAATGCGCTCCAATCAGGAGGGGGAGTGGAGTTGAGCCAGAGCTTGATTGCAGGAAGCATGTTCATGCTGCATGTTCCGATGAGTACGTGTTCCGGCATGCCCGGAGGTAACCTTAGACATGTTTGTTGAAAACATTCGATGAAGACTCGAACGGTCTCATTCTCAGTCTGCCGCACTTTTATGAGAGAAGACAAGGTCATGTCTCTCCCTCCGTCATAGAATTAATCAAGAAAGAGGCGTGTCAAGTCATCGAAGGATGATATGGAGTTGTTAGGGAGACTGCGGTACCAATCGTAGGCGGCTCCCTTCAAATCTTCGACAAACAGGATCGAGAGTAAGGCATCTTTTTTTGGAAGATACCCCGTCTGAGACTGAAAGTAGGTCAGGTACCGGCGAGGAGAATCCTTTCCGTTGTATGGCGTCAGTGTTTACAGTTTATACTTGGGAGGATAAACCACTTTGTTCCATTCGAGGGGGTAAGGTTGCGGGAGTCCCATCTTCTGGCGATCCTCCTGTCTACTTCGGGCCTCAAAACGCTCGCGCAGGTCTCTGACCATCTCAACCAAGTCTTCTGTCGAGCTGGGATCAGTGAAGGCGGTACAGCCTGAAGTTGGATATTGGAAGGAGCTAATGCTCGCGGTACAGTATGGTGCTCCGCCCCTGAAGATATCCGTTGAGAGGGTATAGTTGAATCTCCGTTGGCCCCTGGATCGGGGCTGTTGGAGACAGGTGCCCTTGCCATGGTGGTTCGAATGTCGAACACTGCCTGGGTCAGGATCTGCATGAAGGAAGAGAGGGTTTTGAGACTCCCCTCAAGAGTGTCTATGTGCTGCACGATATCTAGCGCTGGAGCGTCTGATTCTCCTTCATCACCACCCCCTGCCATGTAAGCTGTCATGACATGGGTAGAAGTTGATAGATCGGTCGAGGCTTATCTTTCGACCTCGCTTTCCTGTAGAGGGGCTTCTTCTTCTGAGGCCTCGTACTGGCTACCCCCAGCTACGTCACGGTCGGTTTGTGGAAGCGCTTCCTCATCTTTAAGGGAAAGGTTGTCAGAGGCTTGACTACCCACGGATGTTGCTTCCACCAGGGCCTTGCTCCTTGCTCGGGTACATTTGTACACCCCTGGGGACAAGACCACTATTTTTCTCTTCCTCGGATGGGTCTTGGATGCAGAGGCTGGGGAGTTGGTGGTTGTCTTTCTAACAGATGAGTGAGAATTGGAGACAACATGACAGGAAGCGATCCTGGGCCCTGCTTCGTCTTCAATTGGCACTTTTTTCCGAGGCGATGTCGGATAAGTGCCGTAGATTGTAGCCGCTGAAACACAAACTACCTCTGTGGTGGAGCCGTTATTTTGCAACAACAGCAGTTGATGGTGACCATAGCACAGGTGTGCCCTGCGAGGGGCACATTGTGCTTATTGGTCAGCTCTCCTGATCTGCGTTTGTGACTGATCACATTACGCAAATCATGATGGGAGAGTTTCATTTTAACACCCCCATCTGGCGCATGGCAAGGCCAAGCACCGGGGTGGTCATGTGAATGTTATACCCCTTATCTGGTTCACGCGAATGAGATACGTCCAGATCATTGGTAGAGGAACAGCATTTATGGCAACTTGAGTCCACTTCATGCGCATCATCCAAGTGGGCGCATGAACTCAACATCGCAGTTGTCCAGCCAGACTTGGTTTAAAACGCAGTAGATGCGCCCAAGCGGGACAGGGACTTTGAGAGTCAACCCGTTTCTGGCATAGATGAGCCCGAGTCGACTCTATACAGCTTACCATCAACAGCACGTATGATTTTGAATGCATGCTTCTGGTTTGCTGTTAGCGTAGCACATTTATGGCGCATGGCCTGTGCTGCATTTGATTTCTTTGTACTAGCTCGCGAAGACGCATAGTACTTAGAATCCAATTGTGCCTCGCCATGATAGCTAGTGAGTCTGTTGAGGACAGACGTTCTCTCCTACACAATAGAGCTCATGCGCTGGAGATTGGTTGCACCTCTGCTCCGTCGGTGCATCTTCTTCGGCTGCGAAGAAGACGGTTGGGGAATACAGTCAATACTGTATTTCCGAGACAGATACGCAGCACCAGTGGACGCATCCTTGTTACTTAGAGCATCAGCATGAAGGGCCAGCTGCGGTAGTGCATCCCCTTTAGTGATGGTGCCAGACGCATCGACCTTGTGTAAAACTCCAATATTTTTTAATTATTTTAATGCTTTAAAAATTATTTTTCTATATTTTTTTGAATTTATTTGGTATATGTACGTAATTGTAGATGTGTATATGTATGTATGTTTGTGTGCGTGATAATTTAAATACTACTAAATATAGCCTACCTTGGTTACAAAATATTTATGATATTTAATTATGAATTATATAAATTTTTTATTGTGAATATATACATATATATATATATGTATATATATAAATATATATTTATATATATATATATATATATATATATATATATAGTTATTGTTTTTAAAAAAAAAGAGGCGTTGGTGGGGGCCGAACCCCCATGCAGCAGCAAGCTGCGGAGAGAGGGGGGGCCCGACCCCCATAATACAACTCCTAACAGCAACTGCTGCGCTTTTAGAAACCCGACCCCCCACTATTCCTAATACCACACAAAGCCACCAAAGCCCATAATAGCAGCACAGCAGCTGCTATTGCAAAACCCAACCCGTAGCAAAACCCGACCCCAAGTCCTAATTCGAATAGTAACATGTCGGCGGAGTGTATATAAACTACCGCTCGAAACCAAACCCTAACTCTTCCGAACTCTTCACCCTCCATATCTTCTCTCCATCTCGAACCCCAGGCGAGCTACCCAGGCCGTTGGCGGTGCCGCACCACCGCGCGAACGTTGTCGGACAGCCCAGGACGACCCCACTTCCGAGCAGTCTCAGTTTTGCGAACAGCGAGGTACCCTTCTTCCAATCCTCTTTTTTTCACGCACGCTCAATGATTTCTCGAACTATCAATTCCTGTGTGTAGCCTATATGAACCCCTCCAATCCCCTTCTGATAGAATCCTGGGATCCCCAAGGGATTGCTCGAGAAATCGAGGCAAAGTTGCCCCAAAAACTGTTGAAAACAGAGTTTTAACCCAGTCCCAAACCACAACTTAGAAGCCAGATTTCGATTTGTGTGTCGAGATTTTTTAGGAACTAATTGAACACATGTGAAGACAACATAACCACGATAAAAACGCAATTTGTAGATCTGTATTTCGTTTTCTGTGCGAGAATTAAGTCAGTGTTAAAGTTGGGCGAAAAACTGTTTTCTAAAGAGTTAATTTTAGAAAAATTTCCATGTTACGACGCACGTCTCGACAAACCGGACGACGTGGTCGCACATTATACGCATCGAAAGACGCGTATGGACGTTGCTGATGTGTGGGAACTGACGGAACTCAGTTTTGTCGCGCGTGCGCGACGAAATCAACGCGTATCCGTCGAGATACCCTCGTATCGGCATTTTGCAAACTTGTCCATAACTTCGTGTCCAGTCGTTGAATCGAGAAGAAACTTGCGCCAACAGGTCCGAATCGAAATTCTGGTCCTGTGTGCCAAGTTTGGTTCGATTCTGAGAAGGTCGAATCGGAACCCCTTTCTGGCGGGCCCACGACCCACTCAATTGGGCGATTTTGTACACGGCTCATCAGAATCCAAAACTGGACATACCGTTGAGTTCCTCTCCTCAAACTAAATTCGTAGACATGTAATTTGACGACTTTAGAGACCATAGACTTTGGCACGCATTTCGGTACAAAGCGGGTCCAACGACGGACATCGTTTTGACCCAAAATTACAATTTTTCCCCTGTTCCAGAATTGGACTTTTGGACAGGCGTTTCGTAGGTATATCTTCTTCACCGAGATTATTTTTGATGTTTGTTTCAGCGTTTGGAGTCATATGTGATTTGTGAGTTTTGGTGCTGACACTTGCTACCCTTGGATTGCCTTTCTCGCACGCAGGCAAGTATACCTTGCCATAGATTCTGATTGTGCTCATTTATTTTTAGTATATTTTATTATTGCATATTTCTTTCTCTTATTTGTCATTTTGTTTCTATTAGGCGTCCAAGACACACTTGGGTGCAAGCGGCTACATTTAGTCGCTATATTTATTTATGTCTTTAATTGCATGTCGACCTTGTGTCAGTTGACTACCCTATGAGTATGTGGGGTATTTTCATATCCCCTATGGCCTTAACACATGTGTATCACGTGATGAGTGAGATATATAGGACACGGACCTGCGTACTCGACTGGCCATCGATACGTACGGGACGTGCGACGGTTAGGAGGTTACTGCTACTAGAGTGTTGAGTTAGAAGCCGTAGCAGTTGCCAACTAGACAGGCTGTGGATACATTTTAGATAGGAGCAGTTGGGGGGAGTGGACAGTTATTAGCGTAGGGGCTACATGTTCAGTACACACATAGATTTGGGCCGATAGTATCTCGGATGAGCGCTACTTACTGCCCCGGTGCCGATAGTTCTCGTATGAGAACTACTTTCTGCCCATAGTTGATAGTGTCTCTTATGAGCGCTACCTACTACTACTCTCTCTCCATCTATGCTGAACACCTAAGCTCCTGCGTAGAACGTTGTCCTCTAAAGTGCATCTCACATAGACGGTTAGGAGATCTGGTAGAGTCATAGTTACATATTTTTACACATTCAGTTACTTGGCATGTTTTCTGTATCTTCTTACGTCCCTATGAGGACCTAGTGATCTCTCCAGGATTAGATGAGCAAGACTATCCAGAGGAGTACGGTGTCGCATTGGATCCAGCATGCATCGGTGACGAGGCATCTCCCGCGCATACTTGGTTACTTTCTTTATTATCTGAGACCATGTATTGGACATCTTTTTATCATTCTTTCTTGCTGTTTGAGGAGGTTGGACTCCATTTAGTTGAGACTATTTTTCATAGCTGTTTAGGTGGGAATGTCTACCCGGCTATATTTTGATATAATCATTTATCTTATTTTAGTGGACTTATTATATTCTCTGTGTTGAGCTGTGGATGAGATTTAGTTATATTATTGTGGCTTATCATGTACTATTATTACAGCTTATGTACTAATACGGGGATTACCATATATTGGTGTATTCTTCGTATAGTACAGCTAGCATGTATACGTACTTAGTCCTACGTATTTTGGAACTGGAGCGTTACATGTTTTTGTGGTGGCCCATGCAGGTCAAGTAATATTGTTGGGTTACATGACTGTGCCCAACAAGCCTGCAAACTAGGAATAGGATATAGGATCTCATCCACTTACTACTACCTTCTTTGATCTCTACTTCATCTTCTTTTCCTATAAACTTATTGAATTCCCTTCAGCTTGAAATTGTTCTAACCAACTCTAAATTTTTGTGCCAATATAGGATGAATCTTCGTAGCGGTCTCACTACTCCCCTTGCCATTACAGACGGGAACCCTACTGCTCACGAGGAACCAGTAAATCTGCAGCAGCCAGCTATGTCTCCGACCACTCCAGCACCATCTGGGCCATCCCTCCAGCCAGTGATGACCCCAGCAACGACTCAGCAGACTGGTCCCGAGGATCTTGTACCCTAGGGAGAGTACCTACCACCACCACCACCTTATCCACCTCCGTTCCCATCACAGATTCCACACCAGTATCCACTGTCATCATATCCACCACCACCACCTCCACAGTATCCACCATCCTATCCACCTCAGCAGCCTCCACCATATCCATCACCATATCCACCATCATATCCACCTCAGTATCCATCCACATATCCCCCACCATATTTTTTTCTATATCCTTCATATCCTCCACAGTACGGGTCACAGGGTGCCGCGCAGATCATGCCCCAGATGCCATACATGCCCCCACAGCATCCCATGCCTCAAACTGGTGGGGCTACTACAGAGCAGATTCTCCAGAGCTTAGTACAGGCTCAGATGCAGCAGAACGAGGCTATCAGGAGGAGTTTGGATACAGCACTGACCCGAGCACCCCAAGCCTCTGTGGGTTCTATCGAGGGATTCTGCAACATGAATCCTCCACACTTCAAGGGCACTGAAGACGTCATTGGGATCACCAATTGGCTAGTTAAGACAGAGAATCTTCTGAAGGCTTCACAGTTATCCACAGATCTATGGATGACGGCAGTGAAGTTACAGCTGGAAGGTAATGCTTATGATTGGTGGGCCGCAGAGGAGAGGCGGCTAGGAGTTGATCAGACATAGGAGGAATTCAAAGAACTGTTCAATAAGAAGTTTTTCTTCGACACTGCCAAGGATGTTTTATATGAACAGTTTTTATACTTGGAGCAGGGGAATATGACAGTTGACGAGTACGATGCCGAGTTTAGTCGACTGAGTCGTTTCGCACCAGGGTTGGTTACGACAGAGCTGGAGAAAGCCAAAAGGTTTCATAGAGGCTTGAGTATAGAGTTGCAGAGGTACACCAGCTCCGAGTCGAGGGTCTCCCAAGCAGCTGTTCTGCCAGAGGCTAGAACTCAGGAGGCCATAAGCAAGAAGGCAAATCGACGAGTTACATCGACTATAGGATCAGCTAAGACCACTACAGGAGGGCTAGTGAGACGTCCTCCCACACATCAGCATCAGCAGAGGACAGGGCCATACCAGACACAGGAGAAGGCCATTTGCCATTACTGTGGCAAAGTTGGTCACATTCAGAGAGATTGTAGACGCCTGCTGGGACACTGTTTAGCTTATGGATCGAACCAGCACCAGACCAGGGATTGCCACTTTCAGAAGAATGCTTCACAAAATTAGCAGCAGAGGCCAGCTATTGTAGGACCAGGAGCACCCCGACCACCCTTACCTACTCAGGCAACCCAATTCCAGCAGACTAGAGCACCGACGGGCAATCAGAGAGTGGGGAAGGCTTTTGCATTAGCTACAGAGGAGACCGAATCGGAGATGGAGGTCATAGCAGGTATGGTTTTAGTTGCATCATTTCCTGCCATTACATTATTTGACACTGGAGCCACCCTTTCATTCATAGCCACTAGCTTTGCCACTAGACACAGTATACCCATGTCATCATTATCTAAAAACATTAGAATCCTTACTGGAGGAGGAGTAGTACCTGTTAGTGGTGTTTGTAGAGATTGTCCTGTAGTGATAAATGGTAGAGAGATGAAAGCACGACTTCTTGTATTTCCGATGCCGACGTTCGATGTGGTTCTCGGAATGGACTGGTTGAGCCAGCATTTCGCTCTCATTGACTGCCATAGGGGCAGTATCATCTTTAGACCACCGAGTGATGCGGAGTTCGAGTTCACCAAAGAGGACGCCTTGAGGAACGATGCATCTGCATCGGGGACTCACATGATGATGCAGGACACCCCTCAGCACCCTATCATCACCGAGTTCGAGGATGTATTCCCCGAGGAGTTGCCAGGACTGCCGCCTGACCGAGACATTGAGTTTTCTATTGAGCTTATTCCGGGAGCTGAGCATATTTCATCTCGAGTTTGTCGGTTAGCACCCAAGGAGTTGGTAGAGATGAAGATGCAGATTGATGACTTATTGGAGAAGGGCTTTATTCTGCCAGTGCGTCACCGTGGGGAGCACCCATTCTTTTTGTACCTAAGAAAGACGGGACCGTGCGCATATGCATCGACTACAGAGCATTGAATGCAGTGACAGTGAAGAACAAGTATCCATTGCCGCGCATAGACGATCTATTTGATCAATTGAGTGGAGCAAAAGTATTCTCCAAGATTGACTTACGATCAGGCTATCACCAATTGAAGGTTCGGAAGGAAGATATTGTAAAGACGGCTTTTAGATCGAAGTATGGACACTACGAGTTCTTGGTCATGCCTTTCGGTTTGACCAATGCTCCTGCAGTTTTTATGAATTTAATGAACAAGATCTTTCACCAGTATTTGGACAAATTTATAGTAGTCTTTATAGATGATATCTTGATTTACTCCAAAAGTCAAGAGGAGCATGAGCAGCATCTACGGATAGTTTTGGGAACATTGAGGAATGAGAGACTCTTTGCGAAGCTTAGCAAGTGTGATTTCTTTCTCAAGGAGGTATCATTTCTCGGTCATGTTGTTACGGGTGATGGCATATCAGTGGATCCAGAGAAGATCACAGCAGTCGAATCATGGCCTGCTCCCACATCAGCTACTGAGATGAGAAGTTTTCTCGGACTTGCGGGTTACTACCGAAGGTTCGTAGAAGATTTCTCCCGAATAGCGGGGCCAATGACTCGATTAACTTGCAAGGATCAGGAGTTTGTATGGACAGACGAGTGTCAAGCCGCATTTGATGAGTTGAAGAAGCGATTGACCACAGCACCGATCTTGACACTACCATCGGGCCCGGGAGGATTTGTGATCTACAGTGACGCATCCGGGAAGGGATTAGGATGCGTATTGATGCAGCACGGTCGGGTAGTAGCATATGCATCGCGACAGTTGAGGGTGCATGAGAAGAATTATCCGACCCACGATCTAGAGCTCGCAGCGGTTATCTTTGCTTTGAAGCTATGGAGACACTACTTGTACGGCGAGAAGGTTGATATCTACACTGATCATAAGAGCCTCAAGTACGTGTTCACACAAAAAGAGTTGAATATGCGACAGTGACGTTGGTTGGAGTTGATGAAGGATTATGAGATCGAGCTACATTATCATCCGGGCAAGACTAATGTCATGGCAGACGCATTAAGCCGTAAGCCTATGGCACACTTTTTGACTACACAGAGGGAGTTGATTAGAGACTTGGAGCAGCTTGGTATTGAGGTAGTATTGCCTGGAGCCGATGGCGTATTAGCCAACCTCCAAGTACAATCATCATTGGTATAGCACATCAAGGCAGCATTGCCTAATGATGCTAGATTTCGACAGCTCAGAGAAAGGACTGAAGCAGGAGAGCAGACGGGATTGAGGATTCATTCTGATGGAACATTGCGATGTGGTGATCGCATTTATGTTCCTAATGGAGAGCTACGACAGGTGCTGATGGCAGAGGCTCACAGTTTGACTTATTCTATTCATCCCGGAGGAACCAAGATGTACCGTGACTTACGACAATATTATTGGTGGCACGGAATGAAGCGAGAGATAGCTCATTTTGTTGCCAAGTGCTTAATATGTCAACAAGTGAAGGCGGAGCACCAGAGGACAGCTGGACTGTTGCAGCCGCTACCCATTCTCGAGTGGAAGTGGGAGCACATTACTATAGATTTCGTCATGGGTTTTCCTCGGAGTCCTAGAGGACGTGACGCGGTATGGGTGATTGTTGATAGACTTACGAAGTCAGCCCATTTCTTACCTTTTAGAGTGGGCCAGTCGATAGAGGTATTGGCAGAGATGTATATGGAGCAGATTGTGAGATTGCATGGTGTGCTTGTTAGTATTGTGTCGGACCGTGACTCGAGATTTACCTCGCACTTTTGGAAGAGCATGCAAGAGAGTTTGGGCACTCGATTGAAGTTTAGCACATCATACCATCCGCAGACAGATGGCCAGTCGGAGCGTACCATTCAGACGCTAGAGGATATGTTGAGAGCATGTATGCTCGACTTTGGCGGTTCATGGGAGGACCATCTTCATCTTGTTGAGTTTTCCTACAACAATAGCTATCAAGCGAGCATTCAGACGGCTCCGTTTGAAGCATTGTACGGTAGGAAGTGTCGATCTCCTGTTTGTTGGAGCGACATAGGAGAGCGACAGCTATTGGGTCCCGAGTTAGCCTTGAGCACAGTGGAGACAGTGAAGAAAATTTAGGGCTACCTGCGAGCAGCGCAGGATCGTCAGAAGCAGTGGGCAGATAATCGTCGTCGACCTTTAGAGTTCAAAGAAGGCGACCATGTGTTCTTGAAGATATCTCCCACTAGAGGCAAGATTCGATTCGGAGGACGTGGCAAGTTGAGTCCAAGGTACATCGGGCCCTTCAATGTCTTAGAACGTGTTGGAGAGGTTGCCTAAAGATTGGCCTTGCCACCGTCGCTGGAGGGAGTGCATGATGTATTCCATATAACTCAGCTGAGGAGGTACGTGGCAGACAACAATCATGTGCTTGATCACTCCGAGATCACAGTTGGACCGAGTTTATCGTACGAAGAGCAACCAGTAGGTATCCCCGATCGCCGAGTGAAGGTGTTGCGGAACCAATCTATTCCATTGGTTCATGTGGCATGGAAGCATCACTCGTCAGGGGAGTCTACTTGGGAGCGCGAGGACGACATCCGAAATCGCTACCCGCAGTTGTTCGAAGACGAAGGTATGTCTTGCATTGAAGCTTTTTAATTATTATTAATTTCCTTGCATTGCATTTGATCTCCCGACCTTAGTTTAATTTTGAGGACAAAATTTTCTTCAAGTTGGGTAGGATGTAAAACTCTAATATTTTCTAATTATTTAATGCTTTAAAAATTATTTTTCTATATTTTTTTAATTTATTTGGTATATGTACGTAATTGTAGATGTGTATATGTATGTATGTTTGTGTGCGTGATAATTTAAATACTACTAAATATAGCCTACCTTGGTTACAAAATATTTATGATATTTAATTATAAATTATATAAAATTTTTATTGTGAATATATACATATATATATATATTTTATATATATATATATATATATATATATATATATATATATATATATATATATATATATATATATATATATATATATATATATATATATATATACATATATATATATATACATATATATATATACATATATATATATATATATATATATATATATAAAATAAAAAATATATATATATATATATATATATATATATATATAAAATATATATATATATATATATATATATATATATAATATATATAAAAAATTTATATAATTCATAATTAAATATATATATATATATATACATATATATATATATATATATATATATATATATATATATATATATATATATATATATATATATATATATATATATATTAAAAAATATATATATATATATATATAATATATTTTTTTTTAATATATATATATAAAAAAACATATATATAATATATATATATATATATATATATATATATATATATATATATATATATATATATATATATATATATATATATATAATATATATATATATATATATATATAGTTATTGTTTTTTTTAAAAAGGCGTTGGTGGGGGCCGAACCCCCATACAGCAGCAAGCTGCGGAGGAGAGGGGGGCCCGACCCCCACAATACAACTCCTAACAGCAACTGCTGCGCCTTTAGAAACCCGACCCCCCACTATTCCTAATACCACACAAAGCCACCAAAGCCCATAATAGCAGCACAGCAGCTGCTATTTCAAAACCTAACCCGTAGCAAAACTCGACCCCAAGTCCTAATTCGAATAGTAACATGTCGGCGGAGTGTATATAAACTACCGCTCGAAACCAAACCCTAACTCTCCCGAACTCTTCACCCTCCATATCTCCTCTCCATCTCGAACCCCAGGCGAGCTACCCAGGCCATTGGCGGCGCCGCACCACCGCGCGAACGCTGCCGGACAGCCCAGGACGACCCCACTTCCGAGCAGTCTCAGTTTTGCGAACAGCGAGGTACCCTTCTTCCAATCCTCTTTTCTTCACGCACGCTCGATGATTTCTCGAACTATCAATTCCTGTGTGTATCCCATATGAACCCCTCCAATCCCCTTCTGATAGAATCCTGGGAACCCCAAGGGATTGCTCGAGAAATCGAGGCAAAGTTGTCCCAAAAACTATTGAAAACAGAGTTTTAACCCAGTCCCAAACCACAACTTAGAAGCCAGATTTCGATCTGTGTGTCGAGATTTTTCAGGAACTAATTGAACACATGTGAAGACAACATAACCACGATAAAAACGCAATTTGTAGATCTGTATTTCGTTTTCTGTGCGAGAATTAAATCAGTGTTAAAGTTGGGCGAAAAACTATTTTCTAAAGAGTTAATTTCAGAAAAATTTCCACGATACGACGTACGCCCCGACAAATTGGGTGACGTGGTCACGCGTTATAGGCATCGAAAGGCGCGTATGGACGTTGCTGACGTGTGGGAACTGACGGAACTCATTTTCGTCACGTGTGCGTGACGAAATCAACGCATATCCGTCGAGATACCCCCGTATCGGCGTTTTGCAAACTTGTCCATAACTTCGTGTACAGTCGTCGAATCGAGACGAAACTTGCGCCAACAGGTCCGAATCGAAATTTTTGTCCTGTGTGCCAAGTTTGGTTCGATTCTGAGAAGGTCGAATCGGAACCCCTTTTTGGCGGACCCGTGACCCACTCAAACGGGCGAATTTGTACACGGCTCATCGGAATCCAAAACTAGACATACCGTTGAGTTCCTCTACTCAAACTGAATCCGTAGACATATAGTTTGATGACTTTAGAGACCATAGATTTTGGCATACGTTTCGGTGCAAAGCGGGTCCAACGGCGGACATCCTTTTGACCCGAAATTACGATTTTGCCCCTGTTCCAGAATTGGACTTTTGGACAGGCATTTCCTAGGTATATCTTCTTCATCAAGATCATTTTTGATGTTTGTTTCAGCGTTTGGAGTCATCTATGATTTATGAGTTTTGGTGCTGACACTTGCTACCCTTGGATTGCCCTTCTCGCACCGCAGGCAAGTATACATTGCCATAGATTCTGATTGTGCACATTTACTTTCAGTATATTTTATTATTGCATATTTCTTTCTCTTATTTGTCATTTTGTTTCTATTAGGCGTCCAAGTCACACTTGGGTGCAAGCGGCTACATTTAGTCGTTATATTTATTTATGTCTTTAATTGCATGTCGACCTTGTGTCAGTTGACTACCCTATGAGTATGTGGGGTATTTTCATATCCCCTATGGCCTTGACACATGTGTATCACGTGATGAGTCAGATATATAGGACACGGACCTGCGTACTCGACTGGCCATCGATACGTACGGGACGTGCGACGGTTAGGAGATAACTGCTACTAGAGTGTTGAGTTAGAAGCCGTAGCTGTTGCCAACTGGACAGGCTGTAGATACATCTTGGACAGGAGCAGTTGGGGGGAGGGGACAGTTATTAGCGTTGGGGATACATGTTCAGTACACACATAGATTTGGGCCGATAGTGTCTCGGATGAGCGCTACTTACTACCCCGGGGCCGATAGTTCTCGTATGAGAACTACTTTCTGCCCATAGTTGATAGTGTCTCTTATGAGCGCTACCTATTACTACTCTCTCTCCATCTATGCAGAACACCTAAGCTCCTGCGTAGAACGTTGTCCTCTAAAGTGCATCTCACATAGATGGTTAGGAGATCCGGTAGAGTCATAGTTGCATATTTTTACACATTCAGTTACTTGGCATGTTTTCTGTATCTTGTTACGTCCCTCTGAGGACCTGGTGATCTCTCCAGGATTAGATGAGCAGGACTATCCAGAGGAGTACGGTGCCGCATTGGATCCAGCATACATCGGTGACGAGGCATCTCCCGCGCATACTTAGTTTCTTTCTTTATTATCTGAAACCATGTATTGGACATCTTTTATCATTCTTTCTTGCTGTTTGAGGAGGTTGGACTCCATTTAGTTGAGACTATTTTCCATAGCTGTTTGGGTGGAAATGTCTACCCGGCTATATTTTGATATCATCATTTATCTTATTTTAGTGGACTTATTATATTCTCTGTGTTGAGCTGTGGATGATATTTAGTTATATTATTGTGGCTTATCATGTACTATTATTACAGCTTATGTACTAATACGAGGATTACCATATATTGGTGTATTCTTCTTATAGTATAGCTGACATGTCTACTTACTTAGTCCTACGTATTTTAGGACTGGGGCGTTACACCTTGTGCACCCAGACTTGGCGAGTCTTCTTCGACTTTGGTAGCCCCTTCGAAGGACCCACGCTGCCTTCAGAGATGAACTCCTCATACGCCTGTTGATTGAGGTGCACCACAAGTGTTTTGTGGGAGGAGTCGAGTTTGATGTCATCAGATTGCGACAAAACTTTCTCGTTGGAGGAGGAAGAAGTCCCCAGCAGAGTCGCCAGCTTGTTCATCATTAAAACTCTTTGTTGATTGATGTTTTTAATTACAAACAGAACAGAGTACAATGTAGGACTTAGATGTAGTCCTAGGAGTACACTTTTGTTTTTATTTGGGTACTGTGTCGATGGAGCGAGTGGTAATACATTGACTCCGTTAACAATCTGACGACCATCTTGAACTCTCTCAAGGCCTGGGTTGCTCTGGATGCCGGAGCATTGCGAGGAGAAGTAGACGTTGAGTGTCTCTTCTGGCCTCTATATGTGGAT